>VYZQ01014939.1:113332-151632 GCA_013400655.1 Mystacornis crossleyi | reverse complement strand
AGGGAAGGTTGTGGACACCCCACCGCAACAATAGGAGAAAGTTTTCTGCTTACAAGATAGTCAGAGGAGACTCTAAGATGGGGCGTCTGCCCTCAAGAAGGAGCTGTATGCCCTCTCCTACTGCCTGCCTCCCCATGCAGAAAAAATTCACATCATTGCTTCATCCCTGACCTCTTTCTGGTCCTAGGAACCAGAAGATCTCTGAGGACAGAGTACCTCTTGCCAGGCTCATACAGTGCCCAGTCCCCATGGGACTTGTATGGCAAAAGCAAAGGAAGGCGCGTGCTAGGAATTAGAGGAATATTGCCTGCCTCTAACAAGAAATTGTGCTGGTGCTGTCTGCTGAAAGCCTATATACATAACATTCTGGGAGGAGACATTTAGTCAATACACCTGGTGTGGAAAGCAAAATGTAGGTAGGAGCAAGGGATGAAAGCTCTCTTAATTGTTGTCATTGATTTTCTGAAATGGCTCCACATCTGTTCATAAGAAGGATGCAGTGACATTCTATATTTATTCAGTGTCTGCTCTGGGTGGCAGGAGATGGCCATGCCAATTAAAAAGTTTAATTAAAGCTGCAACCTTTCTGTTCCAGAGATGGGGGCCTGTCATCTGCCAATTTATTTTTATGAATAAGTCATTAAAGCTGGAGCTGCTGAGGACTTATTCAAACAGCTCATGTTTACAGTGCATCTTCCCTGCTTGCCAGAAATCACTGCAGATGCAATATCAAGGCCTTGAGGTGAAACTCAAGAATACAAGTCTAAACAGATCAGAATTATGTCTGTGATGTTTTACTGCAACGTTGGAATCTCTCAATGGCAGGCATGTGCTGTTATAGTCCATAGCAAGATTAATATTACTGTGTTTCATAGACATGTCACACCCAGTAAATCTTCAGGAACACCCAATTCCATTTTTTGCCTTGTTGCTCACTGTGGCTTTTACCTCTGTGGATCATGTTGCTGTATCAGAGAGAAGAGGTGGTCATCACCTCTGAGCCACGGCTGCCTGGCTGTCCAGCTGCCTGGGATGCACCCAGTTCCTCAGTGACCAAACTCAGATGGTGCTATGAGACAGGAAGTAGAAATGACAGCTTATGACCTTGTTTTTACTACCTCATAAATTACTTCTGTGTTCAGATAAATAAATTCAACTCTGAGTTCAGGCTGCTTTGAACTACCTCTGGAAGTGACTTCACTCTACATGATCCACATGACTCCTCTCACAGTTGGTAGAGAAACACTAATCTGCAACTTAAAGTATTACTGTTTGGGAGGTGAACTCGAGTCATTTAAAAATCCTCATTTTTTAGAGATTTGTTAGCTCTCGATTGCTATTCTGCTGCTTTCCAAAGCAACTGAATCATCTGTGCTGGAAGACTCTTTCAATCTGGACCAGGTGAAACCTGAGTCAACATTTGGGTGCTGCTCATCGTCTCTGTGGGTTCCTCCAACCAGCCTGTTTCCTTCAGTAACAGGATAGCCATGGCTCTTCGAAACCAGCCTACAGAGGAGGAGAGATTGGCATTAAAGGGGAGCAATGACACAAGAAGCAAAGATGATCTGCTTCCAGGAGCAGTGGCCAGTCTGTCTTTGCGGGGATTTGCCATAAGGACACCAGGCAGATACATCACCACTTCAGTGTTGTTGGCTTCACAGCCTGCTGAATGTCTGCTACACTCTGCAGATGAAAAAAACGGTCGTTTTGTGGAATTGAACAGCCCCCTAAAATGTCAGTCAAAAAAAATTTAACATGCTTGTAGACGCAGGTAACACCAACCCCATAGGTTTGTGCTGGTATCTGCATGGATTTGTGCACATATATGTCTGTGTGTACAAGTACTTATGCCCACTGCATTATACATTAGGAGTCAAAATTCACTAATGTGGAAGTTGGCCTTGTCATTTCATTGGCAGTGATGTTAAAGAAATATTTAAACATTAGAATTATTTAAACTTAAAAACCTTAGGAAAATTAAGTTGGAGGCCGGGACCGATGTCCTCTCTGGCATGGCAGGAAGAACCAGACAGATGAGGTTTTCAAAGCTAATTTTGGGCAGCAACTACATGACTCCCACAAAAATAAGTGAAGAATTATATGGCTGATTCTTCTGGTCTGCTCCTGTTTTTCTCATTTACAGATGTGTCTGAATCCTGAAGCCTGCTTTGAAAAACTGATCCAAGCATCCAGGCTGTTCAGAGAACAGGAGAAAGGCTCTGTGTTAGAGGTTGTGTAACACCAGGGTTGGAGAGCCGGAATTCAAGCCGATTCAAGCGGGTACAGCTGGAAGCAGTAAGGTGAAACTGAAAAGGAGAAGCTGCAGATGAAATGTCAGAGCTGCTTTTTCTAAAGCCAAGGTCTTTTAGCCTGGGGGACAACATCCAAAGAGAGTTACGGAATTCCCATTAGTCGGCCCTTTGAAAGCTTTGCTATACCAATAACACGCAATAATACTTTTTTTTTTTTTTAACAAACTTATGCTGGCAGAGAATCAGGAGGCGAATTAATAGATTCTTTCTGGCTCTGATTTTTATAACTCTTCACATTAAATCTTAATACAAGAGGTTATCTTTATAGCAGGCAATGAAAGGTTTTCCCTGTAGATCACTACTTGAAAAGTACATGCCGCACATCTTTAAAGTACAGGACATTTTATAATTTCATTTGATTTCAAGTGGCTGGAGTACCCTATAGCCAGCTTCAAGTTAATATTTTAGCAAGAATCAATGGCATAATTAAAATTTATGGATGTCCCTCAAAAACAATTCCATGTGACCAAGTTTACAACACGGTGGTACTTGGATAAATCATTCTGTATTTATGGATGGCTCATAAAAAGTCATGAGGAGGACTTATCCACAAGGGATGACAGAGTAATTACGTACTGGTATGGTTTTAAACATAAATGTAATTTGTTATTAGTGCTGTGAACTTAAACATGCTTGACTTAAAGGGACAGTGCTATGTCAATAAAAACCTCATGACAGGTCCTAGTGTTTGGGGTAGCCAGTCTTACATCCCACCTTCAGAAGGACATTCCCCCTCAGCTTTCTGACTCCACTGGCTCGAAATGTCAACATGTGTAGAAAGCCCTAATTGTTAGATCTGTTCTGGGTTGGTTTCTTTGTCCCAGTTGAAAGTGCCAGTGGACATGGATGTCAGATTTAAGTGCCCAAATCAGCCAACAGATGGCTGTTTTCCCCTCTGAAGGCTGGTTGCCTCTGAGCAAACCTGATTGCTCATGGGTAAGGCCAGGACTGTCTGGTCAACCCCTCTTCAATCCCACAGCTACCTCTGGGACCTTTTTCTGACCCAGTCAGAAGAAAAGGATGTATTTTGTCACACCTTTCCCAGCAGGTTGGACTCTCATTTACCCAGGTCATTTCCTGGTATTGAGTAGCACATGCCTTAACCTGGCTTAACCAGGTGAGAACTACATGGGGTGGAGAAAGTCCACACTAGAGCCACCCACACCAAAGTATGTCCTCCGAAGAGAGACAGCTTTCATTGCAAATAACCCTGCCAGTGCCGGCAAAAGCACGTGGGTTTGAGGAATGCACTTGCTTTGCCAGTGTTGGCATTTGGGGCAGAGTGGGACATAGCCCCCAGGAGGCAGCAATGCCCAAGGAGGTGTGTGGGCTGATTTCCTGCCTCAACTTCCCTCTCTACGTGGGAAAACTTGTGTCCCAACCAAAGGCAAAAGTTTGACAGGATGGGGGGAAACAGACTAAAGTTGCACCAGAAGAAGTTTAGATTAGATATTAGGAAAAATTTCATCACTAAAGGAATGGTTGGGCCTTGGAACAGGCTGCCCAGGAAAGTGATGAAATCATCCCTGAAAGTGTTCAAAAGGTGTGTGTGTTTGGATGTGGCACTTGGGGATATGGTTTGGTGGTGAACATGGTGATGCTGGGCTAATGGTTGGACTCGATAATCTTAGAGAGGTTTTCCAAACTTAGCGATTCTATGATTCAAAATGCAGACTTAGTGCAGCTGGACACTGCGCCTCCTTTTCCAGCCCATCTTCCCAGGTATTTTACCAAGGACCATCCTGCAGCACAGGCAGATGCAACCTTTGATTCCCAGGAGAAATAATCATCCTGAGAAATGAGGAGAAATAATCATCATCTACAGTGTAATTGTAGAGCAGAAGCTTATTCCTGATTAATGGTAGTATAAATGAATTCTGATAAATCAGTAAGGAGAAATTAAAGATGACCAAGCTGAACATCACTGACACAACTCACTGTCTTCTACTGTGACAAATGTGTGATCCCTGCAAGGTTTTTGTCCACTTTACTCCTACTGCTTTATCACTGCTTCCCTTAAATAGAAGTTCAGTTCTGATAAATAACAGTTCTGATAACTGCCTATCTTCTGATGAGTTTAGACTTCTTTCTTAAGACACAAATAAATGAAGATTTTCTCTCTGCTTAGTATGCAACCCTGACTCTTTTTGCTCACAATACAAGGATTTTCATGGGGTCACGCTGGCCAAACTGTAATTACTAAGGATTGCAAAACAGGGACAAGATTATGTTGCTGGTCTTGAAGCAATTGAGTAGACAAAGAAAGAAACTGGTTGAAATGAAAAAAGCAGGGAGGAGGGAATTGAAGGATGAATAATTAATGTTATAATTTTCTACACTGGAGTAGTCATCTCAATTAATAAAACCAATCATGCAGAACCGTCATTTAGCAAATTCCTTGTAAACCTGCTGTGCTCCTTGCATGTGTGTTTTTGGGGGAGAGGGACTCTGGTTGTTGGTAAAAGCAGAAACAGCTCTAAACTGAACACTTGCCTATTTAGTGCTGTTGAAAGTGCACACTGCTCTTAGGGAGCAGGTTTGACACATCGAGTCCTTCCATTTTTTTGAAAGAAAAGCATGAAAAGCAGGAAAATGGTTGAGCTATGCAGCCAAGCTCTGAGCATGGGCTTTGAAGAGGCAGAGTGCCTTGGAGGTCAGAAGGAGCAGGCACAGGGTGCTGGGGCTGAACACATCTGATCACCATCTGCAGAGGCTGAGTAGAGCCATTTCCTCTTCAGGTTCCATCAGCCCCTGACAGAAAACAATCTGACAAAATATGTTCATATTTAGGCTACTTGGGACATAACTTGGAAGCATGGGCAAGCCTTATGTTACAAATGTAAATAATGTCATCAGTATTCCAGGATTTTTTGTTATTGTGAGGCTTCCTCTCTTTGGGAAAGATACTCATTCCAGGTACTTGTACTCCAGTAAGACACCTGTGTCCAGGGCCATGGTGACCACTGCCTACAGCAGCTGGCCGACAGCCTGCATCCTTGCTATGGTGCACGTCAGTCTTTTGAAAGCTACAGATAAACTCATTGGACTATTTATCTGAATTTATTTAAACACAAAATAACCTGTCAGAAGGAGTTTGAGTTTTCATTGACCTTCGCCTGATACACAGCTCCAAACCTGGCAGTATGTCAGCATATTTAAATCTGGAGTGTAAACACAGCCAGCCTTGCTGTGCTCCCTTCCAAAAGACTGTTTAGGTTTCAGAAAGCAGCCATGAGCTGGAAGAATTTGTTCAACCAACTCATTGTGTTTCCTTCCTAACTGCTGCTAATCTGCTCAGAGGAAAGGTGCCCTTTTTTTCTGTGTGCTGGAGGTTGCTATATCAAGGCTCAAAGCTGCCTGCAGGGAAAACAATCACTTATGAACTGAAAGTGGCATTTTGCCAAACAAAATGCATTGCTACTGTCATGCCAGGGACCCTCTCACTTTGCACATATTTAAGTATCCAGGAAGGACTTAATTACAAAGAAGCTCATATTCTTCGGGGGATATTGAAAGTGTTCTTGGCTGGGTTTTTTTGTTCACCTCCTCATGAACCTGAACCTTCCCTGGCCGCTTTAAAGCACAGGGCTAGTGGCTTTTCTTTCTGTCCCACAAATTCAGTTCAATCTCCTGATATTTCTTGTTCATTTGGAAACATGTTGAGATTGCAGTCCGTTTCCAAGGACAACTAAGTCCCCAGTGGCAGATTTACAGGCTCCTCAAAACGATACTTGTTTTCACAAAACACTGGATATGAAAGGAAAAATGGAAGACTATAAGGAACTTAAAATCCCCAAATTTGAATTGTTCTGGCTGATTTCAGCAGAGGCAGGGACAGAGTAGATGTGGATAAGGGGGACTTCCCTCTTAGCACTGAGCTTGTGCTCTTGGCCAGGATACGGTAAGGATATGGTAACTCTCACGTGGCTGATTCCTTGGTGGCTTGAACTGGGGGTGATGTTGTAGCCACTGATGAACCAAGCAAATTATTTCCCTGCAGACAGGATAGACTTACTCCAGACTGCTCCAGGCAGCCCTGTGAGAAGAGCCTGCTGAGACATCTCACAGGGCAGTGGAAACTTGTTCTTGAGTGACACCCCAGACGGAAAGGGGAATCCTTTCCCTCATCTGATGTCAATTTGGAGGGCAGGTATATGGAGAAAAGGATCGTTTCCAGTTTTGTGATATTTTTGGTGATTTTGAAAGAAAAAAGCAGATCAAAATAGCCTGTAGCAGTCGTTAGTGGAACACTTGCTTGAGCCATGGCATTTCCGGAGTAATCTTTACTCTGAATAACAGAAGCAGGGATCTGAAGCCTATCTCTAATTTTTTGTGTGAACGGTGTATTTATTGAAGAGTGACAAACTACAAAGCCTACTGTGAACCTACAAATCTATATTTCACCAAAACTAATATGCTTCCATTAAAAACTTCCATTTCAAAAAGCTGATGTGCAGTGGTTAAAAAAGGGAATAGAAAAATTCTCAAATAGTTCCATTTTGGATCTTCTCTCTTTCAAACATCAGGATACTGTGATAAACTTGAGGCCTCTTGGTATTATTTGTAATGTCTTAGATGCCTCTGGTTGAGAACAAAAAGCATTCCTGGAGATTAAATAGCAGCCCTTTGTCAACATTTTGGAGTTTCCACTCAGTGAATATGAGGATTAGTTCAATGATCCAGCCAGCTCAGTTCATTGCCAATAAGTACATTATAAATACAATACTAACAAGACATTTTTATTTCAACTTTTGACCTCAAGGTAGCAGCTGCAGTAAATCATGAATACAACTGGACATGGCTTGTAATGGAGGCCTGAGTTGTTTTCCAGCTAAATGGCAGCTGATATGTGTGTGTTTGCAATATCTCATGTGGGAATGCATTAAGCAGAAGAGTTAACTAGTGTCAACTGATGATAATGCCTGGTGCTTCCTTTGGGGAGAGCCCTAGAAATGGGCTGGGTAAACAGCACACAGACAGCAGACACTGTGGCATGTTTGCTGAGGGGACCTTCAGCCGGCAGCGCACAAACATTCTGGAGAAATTGGGTGCTCTTGAATCAACGGCCCTTACTCCAGCCAAATGTGAAATTGTTTCTCCTGGATGAGATAAAGGCACTGGCAGAAATGATGAGTTATTAGCTTAGTCGTCAGCATCAGCTTTGCAAATGCAGCCGAATTCCAGCTGACTCCGGTTAGCCTGGGAAGACTGCACACAGCAGGTAAATGAAGCAAGTAGTTGATGAGTCAGGGAAGTACTTTTCATGCCTTTTTGAAGAGGTCAGATATACAGTTTTCCCAAGTGGGTCATTCCATTGTACTTTGCCATGTACCAAGCATCTTCACCAGTTTATTTTTACCTGACCTTTGTTTTCTTTTATATATTGAAAAGTCTTAAATCTTAGTCTCATTGTGTCTGGAACATAAAGGTCGTATTAACCATTTTCTACCAGGAGAACCTGGGAATAAGCCAGAGAAGCTCCTCTTGGGTGGGCAGGATGGATGTTTTGACACATCTTCATGGGATTCCTGATTTGCACAACCATTATCAGTGCTTAGCATAGGTCTCAACTAAGACCGAGGTTCACAAAATTTTGTACATACCCCAAAGCTTTGTACACCTATATGTAGTAAGAAATCACACAGTCTCAAAAGAGCTTTGGCCCAAGTCTTCCATGTTATTTGGAAACTCTGTTCTCGAGTTACATACCAGAGAAATTTAAGGACCTGCCCTGAAGCCTCAGTAGATGATGCACAGTTTGACACAGGAATTATGGCTCAATTTTGCAGCTTACAAGCTGATACAAAGAAATTCAATGGTTTAGGCAAGGTCAAGCGAGAAGTCTCCCCAGCTCTGATCCACAAATCCGAAATATCAATTGCTGAGTATGAGTAATGGATAGGGAAGGGAGATGTCAGAGGCCAGTGCAGGAAAACAGAACAAATGAGGAGCTGATTGTTGAGACTAAGGCTGACAGAAGAAATGGGCTGCGATGAGGGAGATGCAGGGAGTAGCTTGAATAGGGTGGGAGCTCCTCAGAAGTGATAGAAGGGGTTTGTCTCCAGTCCTGAGCCTGCATCCATCAGAGTGCCTTGCATGTACCCCAGAGCATTGCAGACTTTGACTAAAGCCAGGGAGATCTCAGTGGAGGGGGCCAACAGGGAGCTTCATCCCTAGCTAATATAAACCCATTCCTTTGTGGTTGTGAGTTCCTTTAAGCTTTATTTATGTACATAAATGGTTCTATTTTTAAATTGTATATTACTGATTTTATATTTTATTATTGGTTTATAGGTTATAGGTGATTTTATGTATTTATTTACATAAACTTTCCCAAGGCAGAAGGAATTTTTAAAATAGAGGCAATTTACTGCTCCATCCCGTCACACTGGGTACCAACTGAGCCATCGAACAGGTGGGGTAAATCCACCCCAAAGGGCAGGTGGATGGAGCTGAGCTTTTCCTGCACAGACCTGTGATAAGTGTAATCATCTGGAGCTGACACTGCTTAATCTGGGCTGGCAGGAAGACCATTTAGCAGCGTGTCCTTGACTTGAGTATCTCTCCTCTACAGTTACCACAGAGCCCAGGCTAACTTGAGTTTCAGGGTGTGCAGTGTAGTTCCGAAGAGGAATCTGAGTCTCTTGGCCTTTCCCTGTGGGAATATGTGTGTGCAGCAGGGGGAAGATGGATCTCACCCTGCTCAGAACATATGTTATTGATCTTGAGCAGGGAGGTTTTATGTGCTAGGCAGGGGGATATAAAGGTAAGTAAAGAGGATTTCTTTTATTATGGTTGTTGCTTTTGCATGGATGTGTGCTTTTGCATGCATGATGTCTGGCAAAAATATTGCTGTGGGTTTATAAATTATGTGTGTCCAAAAGGAAGGACTGGTAAAACCTCCCTTTGTCCTTGTAGCAGCGTTTGCTACAGAAAGATGGATTGGCTGCTTTTTTTGACATGAGCGATGAGGCCAGGACTTTCTCTCATTATAATTGATCACATAAGCAAACAATAGGAGAAGACACTTCTCCAGCCAATCTGTATTCATCTTCTGCAGAGCTGCAATTTGTTGCTACCTGTAAGTAGAAGTTCTGAGCTGTGCCTGAAGCCATCTCCACAGCCTGTGCAGCCCTGTCTGCCCCCTCCCTGGGCTACCCAGACCTCAGGCATGCAGAGGTTAAGTCCACCATTGTATCTCAGGGGTAATTTTTGTGCAGCCTGTTTATCTTCAGTCCCAGGTCATTAATAAACGCCCTTTTTCAAATGCTCTGGACATCTGGAATATGGCTTGCTTTTCCTCTGAGACAGTGATATCCTTTTAGGCTGGTAAGGGAAGGATGAAGACTAAAGACTCCCTTCTTTGGAAAAACACAGTCTACATGTTATTCTCTTTTACTCTAATTCATTGACCTGTCAGCTGGGATTGCAGGCTGCTGGAGCATTTAAGCAGGTATTTAACTGTCAGGCACATGTACAGACCCACTGATACTGCCTCTCTGTCACCATCACTGCACCATGTTGTATTTGCACCCTAGGCGCAGGTAGAGCCATTTGGAAAAAAGCAACATCTGCTCCTTTTATACAAGACTGACTACTTATATACCTGCAGCATGGCAGCAAACCTGGTAATTTTCAGCTATTTTTATTTCATTTAATACTTGCTTTAAAAAGATTTTTTTCCCCCTAAGAAAAATAGCCATCACAAGAAGTTCTTCATCTGAGAACTAGGAAAATTCAGGAAGATTTCGTGGGTCTATTCTGCTAATGGGGGTCAGCTGCAGGGCTCTGGGAGAGCAATTTTTTTCTCTCATTTTGCACTTCTTTTTGAAAATGAACTAAATTCTAGACGTGTCTTTTTCTATGCAATAGCCAGAGAGAGAATTTGCGGTTCCTAGTCCAGATGGAGCAGGCACCAAGATTTAGGTGAAATGCAGCCCTCCACTCCTGGCCTTACGTGTTGCTGTGCTGTAGCATCTACTATGATTAGTGGGGTGGTGGCAAAAGGTTCCCAGTGCTCTAAACCCTCTATCGTCCCTGGGAAGTAGAGATCTGTCTGCGGACTGTCAGGCAAACCCCACACAGCTCGATGTGCACAACGGTTTAGACTAGCCCCTCTTGATGGGTTCCACTTGCAGGGAAGGCCACAACACTTAACTTAGGTGGAAGACAGAAGAAAATTAGCCTCAGGATTTGCAGCCACAACTTGGGGCTTGGCCTTTCCTCTATCATCTTGTTAAGGCTGGAAACCTCCTGTGATGGGCACTCTGCCTCTGCAACCAGCAAGTCATGATCACCTCAAACACATATAGAGCTGCTGTGGAGCTACTGTCAGCATTGTGCCTCAATTTCTACCTATAGAAGCTCTTACTAGAAACATTTTAATGAGGCCTTCTGGGGCTTGTAGCAACCTCCAAAACACCAAGCTGCCTGTTTATGACCGGCAGCTAACAGAGCATCTGGCTAATGATCATCTATTGATAATTCATTAACCTCTCCTAAACTACGAAGATTGAAACCTCTCGATTGCATGCTTTGCAGGTGTCTGCCATTGCTGCATCATGCCATTTACATGTTCTGCAAAATCAAAAAGATTTTTGGGCCCCCCTCAGGCCAGGAGGGAAAGGAGAAAAGCCCCTTTGTGAGCCATCTCCATCTGAGCCCTCCTGGCACAGTGTGGCCTCAGTGCAGTGGTGTTTTATAGACTTCAGTGGTTGCTTTTCACCATTCCTCTTTGAGAAGACGCTCTCTCCCACAGAAGTAAGGCAGGAAAATTGCGCCTGGAGCTGGAGTGGGGTTAGGGGTCAGCAGGCAGCCCTGCATGACTCAGGGCTGAGGAATGTGCAACCTGACCCTGCTCCTGCAGCGGGCACTGTCCTCCACGGCACCCCACCCCCACAGCACTGCTCTCTTCGTGGAATCCATTGATCTCCGTTCAGGATGAGCACCCTGGTGTCACCTTGGCTAACTGGAGCAGCTCCCGTGTCATGCTACAGTCCAGAAATGGCTGCTAAGATTTTCCCAGTGTTATTCCCCAATGTGTGGAGCAAATAGAAGAGGCACTGTGTTTGGGGAGCCTCTTGGTCAGGTTCATACTCCCACCCCAGAAGAACTGATGGGTGATGAAGGCTGCAGATGCCTTTGTTTGAAAATACATCATCAGACCAGCTATTTCAACCAGGAATGGTCTGTTAGCAGTGGTTTGTAGCTCCAGACACTCATCCTGGCCTCTCATTCCTTCCAGTCTCACTGACAGAGACTTCTGTCATCTCAGTTTCACCAAATTCATTTTCCCGAACTGTGTAGAATGACCCAAGTTTAAGTAACCCTGCTGACCTTCTAGAGAAGGGCTGCTCTGTGCTCCCTGCAGAGAAGAAATTCCTGGAGATGATGATGTAAGCCTTGGCTGGTCAGAAATATGGTCTTACTTTCCACAGCTTTTTGCCAGATCGCATCTTATTTTACTGCTTCAAAACCAGAGAAATATTAGTGAATATTATTTGCTGATAATGTCACCAGGGCTTGGCTAGTTCTCTTACTTTGTAGGAACTCTTTGTGGAAAAGGCACATACCAATTGCTAACATTAACTCAAGCAGGATGACAGATGATGTAAAAAAAAGTTTTATTACTTTTGATTCTCAGAGGGGGCCCAAAATACCCGGGCTCACTCAGGGCCTCTTTCAAGCTGCACTGTGAAGCAGGGGCTGGTTGAAAGTGGAGCCTGTAGCAGCAGCTCTATGTGCAGGACCAGCTGTGGCTCTCAAGGTGGGAATAAAGTGAGGCTGGCAGTGCATCACTGAGCACAGAGGGAAGGCAGCTGGTGAGATTTTGAGAGTCGAGGGTTGTGACACGTCCCTTTATTCCTGCCACGTCAGTGTCCCTTGAAAAATGTGCATATAAACCCAGACCATGTTTGCACTGGGATGATCCCAAACGAAAATGATCTATATGCAGTCAGGAGGGTTTTTGTGCCCACACAACCACAACGTGCCTGGCTGGTGCTCCTCACAGCCTCAAGATGCTTTGGGATGCTGAAGTAAATTACGCATGGGCTTCATGTCCCATGGTGGATCCTGTTCTTGGAGTTCATGTGAGGCACATAGGTGCAGCACAGCCCCTTCGTCTCCCACCTCCTGCTCTGGGTCTGCACCCCTCCTTCAGAACCTCACTCTCCTGTCAGGTCTTCTGCTGATTCCAGCTCTCCCTGCACAAACACATCACATGCAAGAGGTGCACTTTCAGCCTGGCTACAGCGCTTGTGAATTGCGACTGCTTCACAACTGGAAAAGGGATTACCAGGAACAACTCTCATTTTCTGTGTATACCTGTAGAGATATATATTCCCCTATTTGAATAGAAGAGACAGCTCCACCCCCTCTGTGGGACTAGAAGACTTTTCATTGTTTCTATTGTGTTTCATCTGCTGTGACCTTGGCTTGTCCAGGATTTATCACAGCTCATAATGTATTTCCAATGAGAAAACTCCTGGCATGCTCTTTTCCAATTACCTAGGTGGGATCTATCACTCTAGGGATGGCAAATGAAGTGCAGGACCTCAATAAAGAGTATGTATTTCCGTGGCATCTGAATAAGAAAAGCCGTTTTGCAAATGATACATTGGCTTTCGAGTTCCAAACTGTTGCAGACATCATGGATTAAGGTTTACTGAGCAAAACTACATTTGCTGGTGACCGCTCAGGTACATGTGAAGGGGACAAGTTTGCACTGGCTTGCTAGGGAGCAAGTCTCCTCTGTACGGAAATGAATCATCAAGGAAGACAGTTTATGGTCCTTCGGGAGTCTGCGATGGCTTTGAGTTTTAGGGGAAAAGCACAACTCACACATAAGCTGATTCCCTAGAGAAATCAATACCCCCCTCCCTTTCAGATCTCTGACTGAGGTCTTGACCATTTGCAGTCCTTAAGAGTTGCAGGACACCCTTCTCAAGATCTGCACCATTAATTAAAGTCTCTCATTCACATTTCAGCTTTGCATTCCTGTGCTGAGTCCCTGGGCTCTGCACTCCTGCTTTGAGCAGCTCTGAAGCACAGCCATGCCCTGCGAAGGTGTCACAGCACACCCAGAAATACCACAGGGCTGCATCTCACTTGTTATGGAGAATTGGCTTTCTGTGGCAAAGTTTCACAGATTAATAGCATCAGAGAAAACCAGGCTGAAAGGGAATTTGAGAGGTCACTACACAGATCCCTTGCTCCAAGACAAGTTTGACAGTGCTGAAACTAATCCTGACAGGTGCTTCTCTAATCTGTCCTCAAAAAAAAAAAAAAAAGACTGTGGTGTGAAGATTTCACAGCTTCTCTTGGGCATCCGAATCTATGCTTCAATGTTTTAGGCTGAGAAAGGTTTTCATAATTTCTAACTGAAGTCTTTTTGCTGTAGTTAAAATCCATAATCTCTGACCCCTTTCCAGGCAGACGGATAATTCCCTTCCTTTCCGAGGGCATTTTTGCCTTGTTTCAAACATTTATCTTTCCCTGGCAGTCACTTGTCACCCAGACTGACGTTCCCCAACTCCTTAGAATCCACAAACCTTGTCTTCTAGACCTAAAATCATTCATGCAGCTCCTTCCTGAAGCTCCTCCAACTTCTCCCTCCACAAGTGCAGTGACCAAACTGTATATTAGGCCCCATCTAAGTCCTGATAAATGGCAATGCTCCATCTGTCATGGGGATCAGTCCCTGAAGAACAAGGTAACTGAGGGATGACACCGTTCAGAGATGTCACCACCATCACAAAGCAGCACACTGCCTGCACACTCACCAATGCTGCAGGTGTGAATAAATACCCTCAGCATGTGAATAAATATCCTCAGCATGTGAGTCACGAATGCAGTGGCTGTGAGGACCTGTTGGCTGTGGCTGCTGGCACATCCCTCCCCTTGCTGGTTAGCTGTTCTGAGCTAACAAATTAGAATGAGCACTGAGGCATCTGAGATTGTGCCTAAGCTGTGGGAAGCCAGGCTTTAGGAGGCTTTTACCATTTTTGCAGAAATTACATTGGTCTGTGACTGTGTGGGCAAAGAAGATTCTAAACAGCTCACTCTGCAAAGTCCTTTCATGTTCCTTAAGAGTGAGCCATGCTGTCATACCCAGCACTGGGCTGAGAAACACAGACTGGTCCTTGTGGGCCCTGGGATGTCACTCTGCCTCTCTGCCTTGGTACTCCCAAGAGCTCCAAAGCAAAAGGAAGATTTATTTACTAGCATTGACTAATGAAGAGAAGCCCGTGTAGCATTGACTAATGCCATCAGAAAATGATTCATGCTAGAGGAATATAAAAACAAAAAATTGTGAACTGAAAATAAGTCAGTTCAGGGATCAGATCCACCAGAAGACGACTTCATTTCTTTTCCCCTGAGATCAGATCTGTTCCCTCTACAACTGCATGAGCCCTAAAATGTCACAGGAAGCCTGATGGGAGTGAGGGGCCAGAACCTGAGGTGAGAATTGCCTGTCACTCTTTCATAATGACTCTAATTTAATGCTAAGTTTTTGAGATTTGGACGATTCCCACCTAAACCTCCTGCTATCTCCTCTGAACCTCTTGCTATGTCATCCTATACTGAGTAATGGGGAGCATGTTTCTACAAGGGATACAAGTGTCTCCCTAAGTCCTTTAAAGTGTGGTGGTTTTCTGACACATAGAGGCATAGCAAAGCAGATTTCCTTTTTTTTTTTCCCCAAAGGATTTTAGGATAAGAAAATGCCGGTAATTTCATTTACATTAAAAAAAAAAAATCAGTCCAGTTTTGTAAAGCATATGCAAAGCAAAAAAAATAAAAACATCATGTCAAAAAAAGCACACATTTTTGTAGGTGCCTTGTTTCAATAGTGCAGCAGACAAGGCCTCAGAGTAGGCAAAATTTCCATTTAAGGATCTCAGTGCTTATGTATTTAAAAACAAAAGAACTCTCATAATTGTGCTTCTTAAACTTCAGTCTTGACTACACTAGTATAATTAATTTATTAAGCCATGAGAGAATTAATTGCATTAAATTACAGGCTCCATGCTGTCTGACTATACAGTAATTGCCATTTCATTCAACTGTGTTAATGGACATCATCTTCCAAAATTTTTACCTAAGAAGGTAATGTAGCCCACCAAAAAAAAAAAAAAAAATTAAAAAAATAAAAAAAAAACCCAACCAACATATTTTTGGTGGAGTGCATCAGGTAGGTATCAGAAAGGTCAATTAATTTTTTACTTTAAACAGTGACTGCCAATGATTTAAGTGCTGAAGCCCTGAAATGCTGACTGTGCTTAGGTTTCACATGATTCCCTTGGCTCTGCTGTTTGGAAAGTCTGGAAGAGAGTCAGTGAGAGATGTTTCTCCTCCCAGTGCTTTGGCATGTGCCTCATCCAGGATCTCCATCCTTATCTGGGCAGGATCCAGCCAGCAACCTTCCCATCATCACAGGGCAAAGGATGAATACTCAGCCATAGGGAGGACTTTGGCATGAGGACGTGCTCTGGCATTCACTGAGGGACACTCTGCAGTGCACTCTGCAAGAAGGTCAGATGCAACTCAAACTTCCCCAAAAGTGGGGAATTTTTAGATCCAGAACTTCAGCCTGCAATCCTGCCTTGCCCTAGGATATCTGAATCTCACCACTGCCTTGTGTTTTGGCTTCTGAATTTCCACAGTATCTAAGTGGGAGCTGGCCCAATGCTCTGTTCTTGGCAGAGTTAAGCAGATGGATGTGTAACTCCTGCCTTAGCCCCGAAGTCTCGATCCGTCCTGAAGGCTCTGGGACCCTGGGACTAAGGCAGGAGTTACACATCCATCTGCTTGGCTCTCTCAAGACCTGGATGTCATAAGATTTCTCGAACACCCTGAGCACTCAGCAATCACATCCAAGAGCAATTGCATTCCCTCCATGAAGAGCTGGCAGAGCTCAGCTCAGGACCAGCTCAGATAAGAGCACTCTCAGATGAGCTTGTAGACCCAGTCTCTGTGCTCCAAGGACTAAAGTCCACACTGCATCACTTCAAGGCTGTGTCTTGAGTCACCTCTTACTGTCACCTATCCCTCAATCCCCTGTGAGGCCAGGTCCAGGAGAGCATCTTTTGCTAATTGGGAGGTATTTCAATTTCCAGGGACACTCCAGGAGTTACAATGAAGTACTGAAGTACTAATGCAAACAAGATTTTTTTAAAATAATCAGCTTAAGAGAAGCCAGTGAGGGAGAGGGGAGTCGTAGACAACACCTGCTAAAATAATGCCAGGCCTTGCTGACATCTTAAAAACCACTGCTTTAAGAGGAGATGCCATGGCATGGCTCAGACCATGGCCCACCTTCCTTTGGGGACAACAGGGACATCTTAGCCTGTGACTCTAGCACTTGTTAAACAATTTAAGGCTATAACCTGCTTGTCCTAAAAGACCTGCTTGTGACTGAGATATTGCCTTTTGTTTGATTGTCTGCCCTCTGAAGCCCGACCCATATGTACAGGAGCTAAATAAACCTTTAAAGGTGTTGAGTAGGTAAACACACCTTTAAAGGTGGTGTGCATTTCCTAGCAGAAACTGCCCCCAAACAATGTTTTCCCAATGACTCAGGAAGGAAGGCCATTAATTTTATGTCTCTAAAAATAATCCTGACCTATGCATGCCTCTGCTCACTGGCAGCTCTGTGTTGGCAGGGTGTGATACCACATCTCTCCAACAGCATTGGGTGTACACAGGGCAAAGTGCTGCTCCTCTGTGCCCAGCTGGTTTCAGTGTCCCACACCTCTGCCAGCCTTGATCATGGCATTTGTCTTTGCTGCCACTGCCCTGCACTTTCCTTCATGATTCAGACCTGGACTACACAACTAATCT
Organism: Mystacornis crossleyi; assembly: GCA_013400655.1. Taxonomy (NCBI): domain Eukaryota; kingdom Metazoa; phylum Chordata; class Aves; order Passeriformes; family Timaliidae; genus Mystacornis; species Mystacornis crossleyi. The sequence continues at coordinate 134,476 of VYZQ01014939.1, read as the reverse complement.
TGTGCAAGAGTGGTAGAAAGTGCAGTCATCCAAAGGGGCAATGGTCTGTTCCAGCTGGAGAGCCCAAGCAGAGGGCTCGGGAAGGTTTATGTTGCCAGCTGCAGCAGCAACTGGATGTCAAAGGCCACTGGAGTAAACAATCTTCTGATCTTTCCCTTACTGTGGGTTGGGTTATTTCTTCCTCTCCTTTTCCTCCCTGATTACTCCACTGTGTATTGCTGAGCAGCATTCAGAGTCTTATGCTTGGACATGGCAGAACAACATACACGTGGCATGGGGTTGTCACTGACCTGCTGGGATTCTATATTCAGGTAAAGGGATTTCTGAGGAGTAGCAATATATATCACATCAGTAGTTATATATTCACCAAACTTCACAAGCTGGCCTGGTGTGTTTCTGGGAGAGAAATGAGCATTTCTGATATCACTGGTTGTATGTTTGTTTTGGTCTTTTTTCATTGAGAGCACTGGAATAACTTTTGTAGTCTATCTTACATTTTAGTTTGGCCTAAGGTAAAACATTGAATTGTTGGCCTTTCGTTGTTTATTACTATCCGAAATTCAGATGAAAAGGTTAAAATCTTGCAATTTAGAATCCAAGATATCTAAAAACACTCAGTTTAATCACTGAGTGCTGGATTCATCTCACAGAGCATTAGATGCCTACAGCAAGATATCAATATCCGAGCCAAATTCCCTGCTCTCATTTTGCAATGCATGAAGACAAATAGGTGTTTTCATGCCATGGTTCATCAGGTTTATTTCAGAACCCCATTTTTGAGCAGCTTATTTAAAGCTCTCCACTGTCTATAAGAGGCTTCTGGGCAACTGGGGCTAGACTCAGCCACCTCCTCACCATAGTCCAGGATCCTTGCAGATTCATTAATGTATCCTTCCTAGTTTCTAGCTTCTTCTCCAAAAGGCTCTTCTGTAGGTCTTGTGTCATGTCTGGCCAGTCCTGTCTGGGTATCTCAGATGGCCCAGAACTCTTCAAATGGCATGAGGATCCCAGCTTTCAACTGTGGTTGCTCAGATCACACTTTGGCCAGTTGAGTCTGATCACAACATCCGGATAGTCCCAATGCTTAAGAATTTATTGCAGATGGGGGCACAGCTGCCACCTCTCAGCAATGATCTGCTTTGAGTCAGGATCATCATTAAACTTCATTTCCCCTTGGTTGCACAGTGCTTTATGTGAGTTACAGTTTATGAGACTGCACTTGAATTTGTCTGGCTTCAGTTTCCAGCCACTGTTTCTTGTCATGTCCTTCTCCATTAGATTTAGAAAGCTGTTTAACATTGTAACCTTTTTATTGACTGTAACTTGAGTTGCCACTAAATCTTCTTTTCCATTATAAATCAAACTGATCACTTTAAATCTTTTAACATGTTTTTCCAGGTCTACAAAGTTCTTTTTTTTTTTTTTTAATTCTTCTGAATATTAGCTCAATTTTGTTAACTCTCTCTAGAAATGCACATGCTAGGATGCAGATTTCCTTCTACCAGTCACCTCAGAGGTACACACACCTAAGTGTGAGTGAATAATTCCAAGCAGTTTTCAGACAGTGGGGTGAGACTGTCCTCTCTGGAGGGCAACACTTCTGGTTTGAACCTTTGGGTTTGAGTTAAGTGAACCACCATCTGTAGGAGGCTGCATTGGTCGCAGAGCACAGCGAGCCTGAGAGCACAGGGAGGTAGATGGGGAAAACATGGCAAGAAAAGTCTGCCAGGAAAGTGCCTCTGCATGCAGATCCCTCCATCAGTCAGACCCTGCCAGGGAAATAACAGGAAACTCCAGTGAAGGTTGGACCCCAATTTTCACACACAGTCAGGGTAAACTGAGAGAGCTTTGACTGAGATGTGAGTCAGTGTCTCTAAAACTGACAAAGGACAGTAAACCTGATTTGGGGAGTGTTAGCACTGGACCAAAACGTGATTGAGACACGTTCTTTGCAAATTAAAAAAAAAAAAAATTGCGAAATATTTACAAGAATGTAAAATGCCAACAAGGCCCAAATGCATTCTGGCAGCGTTTCCTCACCCAAAGTTTGTCGATGTTTAACTTCGGCTGCCCATCTAAATCTGCTTTGGGCCCTCTGCTTAATGTGATCCTGTGCTCAGAGGTACAGCAGCTGTGCACATGCTGATGCCACCAGTCAGGAAACCAACCAAAAATTTCAGGAGGGCAGGAGTGAATGGTGGGGGAGCCAGGCAGCGAGCAGGAGGAACCTGACCAACAGCTCATTTATAGTGCTTTGAGCCCAAGTTCCATGAACAGAAACAAACAGGAGCTGTGCCATTGCAGGCATCACGTGTGGTGCAGAATAACAAGAGATCCTAGGGAGTGGTTGGAGAGGTTCAGCTCTCTTCCCTTCCCCAGCTCTTCCTTTGTGGGACCATTACCAGCCAGGAGAGCGATGCCAGCCCTCGGGGCAATCCTGCTGACAGTGCCTGTGTTCAGAGCCCAGATCCCACGGTGACAAGGTACTCACAGCATTAGCACTTTGGGGCTGAACATTAAAGTATGTGGCTGATGCTGGTGTACAATGAGAGGATGATATTTTTGTTTTATGCCTGTTTTAGCTACAGACTCTCTGTTTGCCATCATGGAGGAAAATACCAATTACCCCCTGCAGGGAGGATAGATTACTTGATGCTGCATCAGTCACTACCACCGCTAGCAGGATAACACAAACTCATTTCCCAGAGGTCTCCAAACAGCTGTCAGAAAATAATGACTTTCAGTCTTACTAGCCCACACCAACTCTGAAGTGGTGACCTAGAGGCAAAAAGACTGAGTCACATTACAAATCCCTTCAGCTTTCAGATGTGCCTCAATTTGTTTTTTAACACCAAAAGATTTAATTAATATGGATTATCATTTTTCATGGCACTTCTCATTTGTGCAAAAATTGGTCTGGGGACTAATTTTCAAGAACTCCTTATCTTTAGGAATTTTGCCTGTGATCTATATGAGCACTCTTCCTATCAATATTTTTTATTCTGTTTTAAAGCTTCAGGAATAAAATCTAACCACTCAAAACAAAAGTAAGCTTCCTTAATTGAAAAACAGTATTTTTACATGGAAGAGAAGGCATATAGATAAAATTACTTAATAATGTATTGTCAAAGAACAAGACTTCATACTAAAAAGAAGCAGTTGTAATGACGTGTCAGGATTTCTAGATTCCCCTCAGATTTTCCATTGAAAATTGATTGATTTTCCATCATCCCATTTCTGCTACTTTTATGTTGCAGTTGAACTGAAACATCAGTCCCTTGGGTTTGAGATTTATTTTTCACTTCTGTCTGTCCTCAGTGTCTGGGGTGAGACTTGCTTGTCATTTATGCTGCTGTATGGAGAAGTCTCTCTGAAACTCCTGAGACAAAGCAAAAAAATGTGAAGAATCAGGTGTCCCAGCTGCATGAAATTAACTCAGGTGTTATTTCCCCAGCAGATAGATTCTGATCATGGCAATGCTATACTTAGACCACTAAAACTGTGGTCAGGGTCTGATAGATTTAGCACACATAGTACATACCCGCAGCAATAGATCACAGTGACAGTGATATTTCTGTATTGCAGACACCAGAGAGGGCTACTGAAAGATGAAAAATGAGAAATTTTGTATCAAAATAATGAAACAGTTTACAAACAAGCAGTTTTTACTGGGCAAAAAGTAAACATAAAACAGTGTGCTTCCACTATGAAATCTAGATGAAAAAAAGGATTAGAATTTTCCATTATGTTGGTAATTAATATTCCAACCAGACTGAGAATCTACAAAAGGATACCAGTGCTTTGGTGGGTGCAGTTGGCAACTGACTGTGGTATGGATGAGAAGAGTCATGTGCTGACATCAAAGGAGCAGCAAAAGTTCACTCAGGAAGTCCTTTGGCTTTAGCATTGCTTGATCTTGCAATTCTGTCCCCAGTGATTTTCATACTCACCAAATAGCAAGTGAGCAGCTTAATCCCTCCAGCAGGACAAATCCACTAGAGGGAAATCAATTTAGAGAAATCTCTATGGAGGTAAATGAGCCAACCTCTTCCGGCATGGTTTGTGAAAAGAGCTGGAGGCACTGACAAAAAATACCTTTATGGTTCGGGAAGGATAGGAGTAAAGGTCAGGGCTGCCAAATATTAACTGGAAACCATAGTTCTGTTGCAGAAGAAACACCAACAGCGTCCAAGCAGCAACCAAATCACTCACAATTACAGGCAGTGAAGGCAGCAGAGGAGAATCTGAATCCCCAAAAGACATTTGGTAGGATTCACTTCTATTCTTCAGCATGTCTACAACACAAAATTCTCTTCCTGGGCCAGCTACTGCATCTTCTTCCTGTGGCCATCCACAGTGCTTCTACACCATCCCAGCTGCTTGTCCTCAGCATTATTTCAACCTGGACCACCCAGTGCTCTCCCAAAGGTTGGGTGGGCTCGGGGCAGGGCAGTAGCAGTCACTTAGGGGCTACCTCACTACTTCTGAGGGCAAGAGCATTTTGTGCCATTCTTTGCACCTCATCTTCAGCACCAAGGAATGATCCCTGGCATTTTAGTTTTCTAGTGCAGACATGGCCTGGACATCTGCATCAGTGCCATTTCAGGTTCCCTTTATAGCCAAGAGAAAGAAACAGGCACTTTCAGGATGTGATATCAGAGCTGTTGCAGACATTAGGATTAGGGAAAATGCGTCCTGAAGTGCTGGTATTTCTCCACTGACGATAAAAACACTCTAGACTCTTAGCTCATAGACAGAAATCTACAGTGTGAACATCTGGAGCTGGTTGGGCAAATCCCACCTTTCCTGTCAAACATTCAAAAACTTTTTCCATAAAGACACCATGGCTGAGGACTGCACCTCTACCATCCTCGAAGACAAAGATACTTTCCCTTATCTGTTTACCAAATATTTCAAGTAGAAATTTACTTCTACTCAAATGAATAAAATAAGGACTTACTATGAAAGTGCATAGTTAAATACAGTGATTAATTTAGAGCTAATGCAAAGCTAGTCAAATAAATGGAAATTTTTTTTGTTAGCATAATGTGCTACAGAAAATGGTTGTAAATGTTCCTTGCTATGAAATAGAGCAAGTTCTCCAAAACTGTATTTGTAGGGCAATCTGTCTGACAGACAGGTGACCTACTGCGTCTTTTCTATCTGACATCAAGCTGGCATGACACAATTAAAAACTATCTGATCCAATATGAAACCTTCCTGTAAAAAAAAAAACTTATTAAAATGATATGAGCGTGGTTGAATCAGTTCACTGAATTTTTAGCAGATCATCATTTTGCATGTCTGACTGCAGTGATTCTGGAGACACATACATACTGCTTTTCTGTGTTCCCTCGGATGCTCCTATTGAAACTCTCAGTGGTTCAATGAGGGGGAAATTAGACCCAAAAATTTTCAACATGCCTTCCTTAATCCCATTTAAAATATAAAAAATGACATGAAATTTAGCCTGAAGTACAAATGTGAGTGCTGTAGATAACTGGGTTTAAATGGGTGTAGCTAAGCTAACACTGCCCAGCATTTTATCACCTTCACACCTCTCTTCATCACAGTCAGCAGTTTAAGCATTCCTGTGGCTAAAGTCTGCTTTATGTGCTGAGTATGGACATGATTCAGTGTTGATTCAGTGAATTACAGTGTTTTGTAACCTGAACCTTCCTCTGATGAATAATTTTCTGTAGGAGTCCTTTAGTGAGGTGAGCAGAGTACCACACTATGCAGCTTGTGAACCAGTGTGGGGAAGGACTTGATCGCCTTGACAACAGTCTGTTTCCGTGAGGAATGGATCTGGGAAGGGAGGCTCCCCTTGCTTCCAGCAGCCAGGAGGAGCATGGTGTTGGTGACCATGAACCACCTCCTCCAGTGGCACAACGTGGCTGCAGCCGGGCTTTGTGCTGGGACAACCGGCCCTACTGTGCCCCAACCTGTGGGCCTACTCCAGCATAGCAGATCCGTCAGTGAGAGAGCCCTCAGCTTGTTTTCCTGAGCATGAGGCATCAGTGGCCGATGGAAAAATGTCTGGGCTCCCGGATGGCCTCATCGAGGTCCCCATTAGATGGTGTTGGGTTTCCCTCTGGCACCAGCAGCGACTGTGAATCTTGTTTTCTTTCCAAATGCAGGAAATCTCCCACCTCGGGATTCTCTTGGACAGGATGGGTGATTCACTCTGTGCTCTGCTGCCCCTTCCGCAGGCTACAGCTGGGGAGTTTAAATAGAAAATTGTCTCAGACAGATTGAACACCGGGGAAACCCTTTTATGACCCAGAATATGCTCTCCACACAGTATTTGTTTCATTGCCAGAGGCCCAGACTTCCTGAACTCCATCCCCTTTTCCCCACTGGCCTCCAGCTGCCTGACATCAACAGTGTTTCCTTGCATGCCTGGGATGCTTGAAATCGTTGGGGTTTAACTGGGAAACAGACAGGATTCAGGGAAACAAGGGTGAAATTCAGTTTTCTTTCTGATAGGAGGAATTTGCTGCCGGATACCACTTTGTTATGCACAAGCTGTGTTTATTGCCCATTTTGCCAGAGCTCATTTGACCGATCTGGCTGTCGCAGTCACTGAAGCAGATGTTTCCTGCCCAGATCCTGCCCTGTAAGAACCGATGAGATAGAAGATACCCCGTTAAAAATATGATTGCTTAATTTTGAGCTGTGTCTGGTAGCAAGAGACCACAGAGGTAGCAGCACGAATGCTGCCCAGTGGGTGTGAACACCACTGGTGTGGGCACAGACTTGGGCAGGGAATGCAGCCTGTTGCATTCCCTCCAGCATCAAGAGTCCCCAGACTTTTTGTCAAGCCTTGGGTAGGATCTGCTGCACTCCCAGAGTGAGGGCCTGTCTTCTACAGTGCATTAGACTGGTATTTTCCCTACACAGCTTACTGAAGCTAGGTCATGTCTGATTTAACAAATAAATGGGACCAGGGCACAGGCCTGGGGACTTCCATATCAACAGAATATTAACTCCATAGCCAGCATGGTTTTTTTCCTCAGACCATCACTCTCACAAGCAACTGCTGCACAGAGTGTGAAATATGGACTACTCCCACCAGGCAGTTTCTCTGTGTCTACCCTACCTGAGGTGGCTTCATGACATCCCGCTGGGCACGATGGAGGGGAGAGCACGCCTGGCTGGAGAGAGGATCGGGACTTGTGAACCTGCATAGGGAGCAGTCATGGCATGAACCTGGGGAGGTGCTGGTGACAATTGACATGACAGTTGTATCAGAAATTATCAACAACAGTGCTTTAGAAATGATAGAAGCAGATTGGAATTGACACCTAGTTGGCCGTCATGTCCTGGTAGCAATTTGTCTGGCCAGCAGTGGGTAGGCAGAACACAGCTAGACAAGAGGTATCTTGTCTGTAAAGGCTCTTGTATTAGGAATGTCTTCCATAAATGCAGATTTCTAACATAATAACCTTTAGATGAAAACTAGTCTCTGGGGAGAAACAGCCTGGCCTCACTCTATCTCTGCATCCTCTTAATGACTCCTATAACTACAACAATGAACGCCCAATTTTGGTTCTGGCAGCAATGCTGCTGGGGAAAGATCGAAGGACAAATATATATGCAAAAACAGGCACTGATCCAAACCAGCAAATGGTCTGCAATGATACTTCCATAAGAAGGTTTCTCAGAGCTAACTGGGCAGAACGATGACTGGGGAGGCTCAGATGTAGGTCTAGCAAAGGCTCTATCACTGGGGAGGGGTTTCTTGGAGCCTACTGGGCCTCAGTCCCAGAGAAACACACTTAGAAGTGTGTAAAATGAGTTGCTATTCTCCTTTTCCAGCCAAGTTTGTAAAGAAAGGTCTAATCTCTTTAGATTAATTGAGCAAAATCCTCTACCTGTCACAGGTGCAGCAGTGCTCTTGCTCCCACACAGGTACCATTGACGCCTGCCTGCACACTTTAGAGGACAGTAAAACCAGCCTAAACTGCTTCTAGCAGTCTGAGAGACTTTTCTTCCTCCCCTTATAGTTTCTGCCTTGCTCACAGCACCTGGCAGAAGTACAACAACAACTGTTTGGTCAAACCTGCCCAAACCTACATGTTTACTGTCTTGTTGGCCTTACCTCACCTCTAGGAAGGATGCCCTGAACCCCAGTCCTCTGCCTCCCCCTTGTCACTCTCCTAAGAAGGGAAGAGGAAGCAGCAGGTCAAGTCTAATAGTGAGGAAGAGAAACATGCTGAAATTGCCTGGTTCTCTCACGCTGTCACCAGTAACNTTAGATTAATTGAGCAAAATCCTCTACCTGTCACAGGTGCAGCAGTGCTCTTGCTCCCACACAGGTACCATTGACGCCTGCCTGCACACTTTAGAGGACAGTAAAACCAGCCTAAACTGCTTCTAGCAGTCTGAGAGACTTTTCTTCCTCCCCTTATAGTTTCTGCCTTGCTCACAGCACCTGGCAGAAGTACAACAACAACTGTTTGGTCAAACCTGCCCAAACCTACATGTTTACTGTCTTGTTGGCCTTACCTCACCTCTAGGAAGGATGCCCTGAACCCCAGTCCTCTGCCTCCCCCTTGTCACTCTCCTAAGAAGGGAAGAGGAAGCAGCAGGTCAAGTCTAATAGTGAGGAAGAGAAACATGCTGAAATTGCCTGGTTCTCTCACGCTGTCACCAGTAACAAAAAGAGAGGTGTGGGAAGTCTGCAGCACTTCTGTTAAGTAAGCAGGACAAAGAAGAGCAGATTTCTGCGTGGGAGCCACTTTTCTCTGCTTTGGAAATGTTTTTTTAATGTGTCCTGACTGATCCATTCCCTGATTTTCCTCCTATTTCCTTTCTCCTTCCTCTATCTCCCTTTTCCACCTTCCTCCTCCACCACTGGTGAAAGTATTGTGTAATAGGCCGATATGTGTGGGTCTCTCACGGTTTGTTTTGTCTGAAGTGTCATCCTCCTTTTATCAGTCCATCCCAGACATGTCGGCTCTGACTCATCAGCACAGACCCATCAGTCATCGGCATCGCCTTGGGGACTCACACTCAGGTACTGCCAAGGAAGAATGACCATTTGCTTGGTTAATCAGAATTTCAAAACAAACCATTGGGCAAGAGATGACCGAGACAATATTTTCCGTGCAAGCAATGTTTTCCACCATCGGTTCCTCAGATAAAACGCAGGATTTGCTTTCAAACAGATTGTATGGCACAGGTCAACAAAAATGAGCTGTTCATAATTTCTGCTGTCAAAACAGTGTATCTATGTAGATCTCAAACAGCCTTATAATCCATGGTTATCTTTTCTGTGTTTGTTTTCCAGCTGAGACCTTAAATAGCTTCTTAGATCATACCACTGTGCAGTGCACGTGTTTCAGGTCCAGAGTGCTCTGTTTGGTTATGTCTCTCCATGCCACCACTCCTCACCAGCCACTGTATTACACATTGGGGAGTTTACAGGCCCAGGGAAGAAAGTCTTGCCCATGGCGATATTCAGTAGCATCTGGCTTCAGAGCATCATTGGTGATACTGGTACCAAGCCAAAGATACCTGTAGTAGGTCTAATGGGTCCCTATTACTAATTTACAAAGAAAAAAATATATCAATTTGTAAAATACATCCATGTTTTGGAAAGGTCGTTTTACAGGGATATTTGGCACAGTTCAGATTTCATTTGTCCCAATGAGACCAGGGTGTTCTCCCGGGAGAGGCGGCCGTACAAGGAGGACGCTAACAGGGGTCTTGGGAGACCCGTCTATAACTGTTCCATCTGCGGCAGACTGCCAGGCATGTCCCTTAATCTCCTTCCCTAAACCCTCCCAGCTCATAAATAAGCATAATAATAATGTTATCTCCCACTTTCTACTTACCTTGTCTGTGTAGACTGCAGGCAGACTAAAGCTATGCATTTCCTCATGGCAAACATAAAAGGAGTGAGGCATTAGTGCCCTAGCAGAGGCTGTAATGAAAGCAAATATGAATAACCCTGTGACCTGAGAAACTCGAGATATGAAGATTTAGGTAGTCAGGGAGATAGCAGTAACCCACCTTGCAACAGCACTCCCCTCCTTAAAATGAAGCTCTCCTCTACACCCCCAGGTGCCCATGCTGATTCCTGTTTGACCTCATGCAGTTAATTTTCCCTTCATCGTTTCTTTTCTATCTTGATTGCAACTTCATTTCCGAAACGAAACTTGATACAACTGTGAAATATATGAGGGCAACTTCTCTGATAGAATATACTGACTCTGCTGAATGGAAGCAGACTATGACTACATACACCAGACAAATCAGTGGCCCCTAGCTAACATCAACATGTGTTAATTTCTCTACCAGGAATGCTAACAGCAAGTTTCGATGTGGTGAAAAGCAAATATTGATCTGTTTGCTTAAAAGTAAGATTAGGCTATGTCCATAGGCAAATATTCCTCCTCAGAAGTAGAGGAAAGGTTGTTTCCCCTTCCCCCTTCTCAAAGGCAGACAAATCAAATAAAAACAAAAATCTATTTGATACCTAGTGAGTTTTTAATTAAGGAGCTACCAAAGCTGAGGGAAATAGAACCCCTGGGGAACTGACAAATAGACTTTTGGTAGTTTTTGTGGCAGGGAGCCACAAAGGTTCATAAGGGCAGCCTCTGCTCCTTCTGAGTGGGGAGAAAGTGCTCCTGAAGGAAATAAGCTCAAACCTCTTCATGAGCAAGGGCAAAGGTACTCCAAAAAATCTGTCTGAGAACAAGCATTTCACATCTTAGTCTTCAGTTTGCACTTCAGCTCTGCTGCTTCAAGGAGATCACTCCCAGCACAACATGTCCTCCCCATCTCCTTGTCATGTCTCACATGGAATGAAGACACAGAGCCAGAGGAGAAGGAGCCCTTCACTCAGCATTCACCAGCATTTCTCTCTGTGTGGCAGTCTCCTGCCAGCACCCAGTAACCCACACCAAGGCCATGTCAAATCTGTGGCAAATCACAAGATGGGTTGCAGGGGCCTCAAGTTGCACCAGTGAAGGATTAGATTTGTTATTAGGAAAAGTTTCCTCACAGAAAGGGTAGTCAAGCATTGGAACAGGCAGTCCAGGGTAGTGGTGGAGTCACCATCCCTGGAGGTATTTAAAAACCATGTAGATGTGGCACTGAGGGACACTGGTTTAGTGGGGGACTTGTCAGTGCTGGTTAATGGTTGGATTTGGTGGTCTTAGAGGTCTTTTCCAACTTGAATTGTTCCATGATTCTATGGTTGCTACAGGGTTGAGGGAGAGCTGTGAGTTGCTGGATGGCACAGGCAGGCCCCCAGCACTTGTCTCTGTGACGAATCCCTCATGTCTGCACAGGTCAAGATGAGGTCCGTAAGAACCTGACAAGCTCTTGGAGTGCTCCAAGGGTTACTGAAGGGAAAGGCTGCTCAGGAACTTGCCAAACATTAAAACCGACCAGGGGAAAGCTACCTACTGCTTGTGCTTTGTGCTGATTTTGCACTGCTGCTCGTTTCCAGCCCAGTATAGGGTCTCTTCACTCCTGAGGCCACACACCTTTATTTTCACCTCCATTGGACTGGGGAGATACAGCCTCTTGGCCTTCTGAGGAGGTGGTTCCCAGTTCCCAGTGGCTTCAGGAAACCTCTCCACCATGCCCACAGGCCACAGGGAACACTCTCTCTCCACCTCTGTCCCCCACCACAGCAGCCCAGTGGTGGATGGGCAGGCACACATCAAAACCTCCTCAGGCAGGAGTGGGTTACCCATCAGGAGTGATTTCACCCCACTTGACAGGGATGAAAGGCTGAATTAGGATCTAAAAATGAACTTCCAGGGAAAGCAATTAGTTCAAATAGGCTGCTAAATATCTCAGCAGCCTTCAGCTAGCAACAGCAGGTAGCAAGCCACTCTTTTGAACATCTTCCATGCAGTTAAAACAAACCTCTTGGTTTTGCTCTGCTTATTTTCCTTTGCAATATGGAGGAACTCTACCAAAACTGGATGCAAATTCACAGCCTCGGATTACTTATGCAGGGAGAAAAAATTCAGCTTTATGTCATCTTCTCACTCCAGAACCAAGACACAAGTGTAGTCAGAGGGTTGCTACTCAGAGCCACCGCAAGGCTGCTCTACAGCCACCTGGGCTGGTTCCAAAAGGACTGGCTCCCAAGATTAAAAGCTAGTTAAAGTGCAAGCAATTATATTTCAATTATTGAGAAAACAGCTGAAGAATGTTTCATCTTCTCATCTCTGAGCAAGGACTTGTGGTGCTTATCAGTGTTCTAGTGAGGATCAGGTTTTGCTTTGTGCAGCACCCAGCACCCAGATTTCACCTGAGACAGAAACAGTTGGGCACAACCAGAATAAGCCCCATCTTTAATCATGTATTTCCTCTGGTTGCTCCATCTCTGCCTGTAGAGAGGCACTAGATACAGGGGTACACTGGATAAGCAACGGGTTATTTGTTATATCATTACATCAGGAAAAATGACAATTTCGCCTGTGGAGGCTGGCTCAATGAGTACTCTTTTTTTTCCTCATCTCCCAGACCACATATTAGTTTACAAGTTCACATTAAAAAAGGTTAATGGGAGAAGCAAGCCCTGACAGTCATTTTCACTCCCCTGGAATGATTCACTGCATTGCTGTAATTCAGTTCAGTGTAAAGCTCCATATAACAGTAATACCTGCACAAACTAACTGCTTTCAAAATCTTTTATTTTCTTTTTCATTTTGAGCAAAACTTCTTTTTCTTGTTTTTGACTCTTCTTTGGTTGAACTTTGACTTGAATAAGCAGCAACATCTGGAATTCAGCAAAACACACCATAAAGGGAATAATATGTCCACCGCAGTTTTGCTGGAAAGGACAAACCCATTTATTACTCAAATGAAAAGTTACGATTGCTAAATGTCAGATGAAATTAGGAAAAAAAATTGAATCCTCTGTGTGTGTCCTTTGTGTCCTTGCCAGCTCAGTGTGTGTGGAAAGCTGTTCCTCTGTTATCACTGGTCTGTCTTTCTGCTTTTTTCCTTTGCTGAAAGCCTGTGAGGACTTTCCTGCTGCAGACGCACTGGGTCTATCTTTTAGCTTTACACCAGGGCAGAGCTGCAGCTTTTTCTACTCAAATATGGAAAATACATCAGAGTGTCTGTGATCAGATCATGCTCTAATCAAACTGCATTGTCTTGGCCGCTTAATGAGCCACTCCAGGAAACCCCTGGGGATGTTGGGAACAGCTGAGGACATGCAGCCAGTGGGGTTATGGGAGGATGAAGGCACTGAGCACCTCGGGAAGGGGTGTCAAGTGGCAAGTGTCATCTCCCTCTCTCTCTCTCCTCCCAGCTGAGCAGCCACAGATGCTCTGCTATAGTGATGGCACAGGGCACCTGAGCCCCAGGCAGAGTGCACAGTTACAGACCGGATCCATCTCTCTTTGTTTTGTTTTCCAGTGGGTAGCTCCTGGTTTCTGGCGCAAGCTCACTTTCTTCAGAGCACATGTTGAGTTCATGAAGTCACAGCTCCCATAAATCAGCAGAAGACAAACACATTAATCCAGGAACAGAAGGAGGTATTCAGCTAGTTGGGCAATTTTTAGCTTAGAAGACTGGTCCAAGGGTTGAAACGCTGCCAACCTGGAGAATAAACATCACTCTCTGTTCCTTTTTATTTTGTACCAGGAGGTGTTTGGGGTCTTTGCAGCACAAAATCAAAATTAGAAAGGTGAGAGAGAGATTGGATTTATTTGCACAAGGTTGGAGTGGGCCCTGCTTCCACCCCTGCTTCTTCCAAACATCTCATATGTGATCTCAGATGTATTTCTGATAGCCAGACCCAACAAGAGGCAAGACCCCCTCAACCTTAGTGACACTGTTGTGTCTGGGGTCAGACAGGTAACTTCTAAGCATGTGACTTACACCAGGTAGTTCAAAGCTGGGTATCCCTGTCTCCATTTGTCAGCTAGATTTTGCAGGCCATTTAACTGGGGGGACATCGTTTTTGGCCCAGACTTCACTGCAGGTAGTGCTGCCCTACTTCAGAGCGCCATGTCTGCACCTACAGCCCAGGTCTGAGCTACTGTGGCTTCTGCTGCCTTTTACATGTCCTTTCACAGCAGTGGTGATGTGCAGAGTCTCTTATCGCTTGTGAAATCAAAAACTAAACAGATTCCAGCCAAGGTAATGTGTTAATAGGCAGGATTTTGGATAAGCAGCATAATAGTTTATGTAAATAATTGAGAGATTTTTCCTGTTTATTCTCCTTCCCCATGAAGAAAATCCATACTAGCAAATTCATCCTGAAGGTCCAGATTTGCAGGTTTAAGGCCGGAAACTTGATCACAGGTGCTCCTAAATTGGCAGCACTGACACAGTCCAGTTTGGGGCTGGGCCACCAGCAAGGCCCTTTCAATCCTTGGAAACAGTTTAGGATTTAACCAGAGGCTGTTCCCAGATGGCTGTTTGGATGTGAGCAGCCTGACTGGAGGGGTGGAGATGCCATTAATGGGCAGAAAACCTGCCTAAGGCTGGGGAATACCTCCTGGCTATTAAAATTCCCCACTGAGGATGTACCCTAAAAGTATGTGTCTGTCCTTGGGATAACTGTGACCTAAGAGCAGCTCTGCAGGGCAGAAGTGACAAATTCACATAGGCCTGGATTAGACTAGGAAAAAAGCAACACCTTAAACTGTAGGTAAGTAAAATGACATTAAGTATAATGTAACCCTCACTGTGAGCAGGAACTGCTTAATAGGGTGAGTTACACATCGGTTAACCACAACAATCCCATCTCCATGGAGCATGGAATATTATTTTAGCTACCACAATTACCCACAGCTGTGCTTAAGATATCACTTCCTGCTACTGGCACGTGTTCGGTCTCAGCAGAGGGTGCGAGGGACCTTCTCTTTCCTGGCAGGGGGGCTGATCCCGGGGGCATCCCCACCTGCCACCGGCTCCTGGGAGTGACTGCCTGGGAAAACAACTTGGTTTCCTCTGGCATATTATGGCTCGCCTCCCTCCAGCTGCACAGGACAGGTAGCCAAAACGGCAGCACGTGCTGTCGGCTGCCTGCCTGCTCAGGGCAGGGCTCTGAGCTGGGCAGTGCCTTTGTCCTGGTCGGCTCTCACTGAGCCACCCCTGCCCCTCATGTCCCAGAGCACATTAGGACTTTCTCCTGCCCATTCCCCTTCCCATGTGTGTGCTTCTCACCAGCAGCACTCACTCACCATCCCACCACCCATGTGTGACCTCTCTGTCAGTAGCAGCTCTGCCCCATCACTGTGTCCCTGCCACCGGTGGGGCAAACAAGGGCACTGCGGCCAGAGCTTCAGCCTGGGCTCCCTGGCTGCTGGGGAAGCACACCCACCCAGCCCCCATCTCTCACTTCTTCTGCTTTGACAGATTTCCAGGACTATTCCTGTTGCAGACCGGGGATGCTCCTGGATTTCTGGTAGCTTTTCAGTTGGGGGCGTTGTTTCACACCTGGCTTGAATGATGGGATATGTGTACAGTACCAGGAAAATGTAAATTTTTTATAAAATCTCTACAAATGGAGACAAGGTTTTATAACAAGAAGCATGGAAATGAGGTGGCTGGCTGCTGCTTGCTCCCATTCTCTGATTTCAGCAATCCTGTTCCTTGCTAAGAAGAAGGAACACATATTTTAGATCTTACTTTAAACTAAAATAGACCCAGGATATAAGTGGGAGCATGGATTGCTCTCAGTGTCCTTCAGAAAACAAATCCATGAGATTCCAGTAAGAAGTGATGAGGCACTCCTTCAATTTCCAGTAATAAATGCACAGTCCATATAAACATATGGTGCTATTGGGACAGAGATGCAGCAGATATAAATCTTGAGTGACTGCTCCGCTTCACCTTTGGTATGTGCCTTGCAACCACTGACACATCACATCCGGCCAAGGGCCACCATAAATTTCATGAGTTTCACATTCTCTTAATCCTTTTTCTTACAGGAACCTGGAGGAATGCAGCATTTTCCCCAGCACACAGAGTGTTGATATTTGTAACTCTGGACCTATCACGATGATTTTTGAGTTTTTTCCCCCTTGAAGTCTTAGAATAGTTCAACTGAATGAAAAAACAAATCATCTTTCATTTCTTTATTTACTGTGTTTAAATACCAAGGCTGAGATTGTGGAAACTATCCTAATAATGTAGTCTCAGATCATCCTGGATTCTCATAGATGATTTATCTATGACCAGAAGGACAGCAATTCAGTATCCACCGTATGATCTGCAGGGAGCCATAAAGAGTCTTGCCTCACAGAAATTAGTGCCTATGTTCGATCACTCTGCATAAATAACAGACCAGACCTGTCAATGCCCTGAATTTGCAGAAATTCACCCATCTGCAGTTACTAATCTAATCTGCAGAAAAGCATGCGTGCTCTGGGACCGGCAGTGCTGCTGTGCCCACGGTGACACCGGGCAAATGCAAGTGTCTAGAATTACCCTGTCCTTCCACACTCCCACATTTCCATATCATTCACCTGTTACCGCTGTCACTAAACCAGCGAGTGGGCTCTTTGCAGAAGGAACCTTTGGTTTATTCCTGGCTTGTAGAGAGCTTGGCACCGGAGGAGCCCATCTCTCCAAGGACAGGCATTGCAATGAGAATAACAGCAGTGGTTTGAGTCCTGGCCTCCCTTCCGCTTGCTTGCATATCCATGCACGTACACACACATACCCTGACTCCCTAGGGCCCATTAGCAGCCCCTCAGGAGGCTGGATTCTGACCTAACTTATGACAATTTTATAATGACTAACAAAATTTACCTTGGTAGAAATTGCTGCTGATTTATACATGTGCCAGAAACAGGCTCTGCACAGTCATTGCTGTGGTTAGGTGTATGTGTTTATCCTTTCCAGGAGATGAACAGAAACAGGAACCTCCACACAGGCGTGAGAGGCACCAGGGGCAGGCACTTCCAGTGGCACACTGGGAAAGATCCCTGTGCCAGCCTGCCTAACTTTTCCCATACAGTGTTGGATGCCGGTCACACTCCTGTTTCTGCTGTTCCTGCGAGGAGGCCAGGGTGTGCACAGAGCACAGACCTGCCACCCTCCACTGCCATTTATTTCACTTCCAAGGCAGAAGGTTTTTTTCCACATCAGGGTTATTTTTGCAGCCGTAGGGATATTTTTTACCCCACACTGTGATTTTCTCATGCCCAGAAGAAGTAAGGACCAGGTTTGCCACTGGTTTCCCTGGGGCAGGAGGGTGTAAACCAGCTGGGAAATGCTAATGGCTTAAGGAAAATAAGGGAAAAGACTACAGCTCAGCAGCACCTACCAGGCCAGCAAGATGAGACCCTCAGGCTCTGTCTGCCTGGTTTTCGGGAAAGGTGAAGGCAGTGGAAATTTCAGCTGGGCTAGCTGAATGCAGGTAGGAGGTAGAGCCTCTGGCCATAGCCTTGAGGTATCCTGTGGAAGAAGAGCAAAGATTTCCTACAGCCTGATCCTTTGCCCCAGGCTCTTCCCAGCAGGGAGATCACACACCTTGCTCCCCTAGGGCAGAGGGAAAGGCTCCAGTCGTGCCAAGATGCCACAGGTGGTTTCACTTGCCGTGAATGTGTCACGAGGTCTCAAGGAGAGGTTCACACCCCAACCACTCCCACCTTCCCCCCTGCCAGACACGGACCCCACTGCAGCCCTACCTGGAAGGGAACAAGCTGAGGAGCACCAGTGAGCCCAAGCTCCCCCAGCACCTCTCCAGCCCCTCACCCCAGAGGAGAATACTGCCAGAAAGCTCCCAGCTCAATGCATGAAAACCAGGCAGCCACAGCCTGAGGGTCTCCTCTTGCTGGCCTGTTATGTATCAATGAGGAGCAGCTCCCCATTCACCCCAGCACATGTCAGGAGAAATTCTACCATTACTGACTAATTAGGAGCAGATGGGATTTACTCCAGCCAAACTGAGGAATCCCAGCAGACAAGTTCCCAGTACTGTAAGAGTAGCTCAGCTATACAGGGGGATATGCAAAATTTCTGGTTGGGAAAGGAAAGGTGAGCAGAAATAAGATCACTTACTGCTGCATCAGAGCATAAGGTGGGATCTTTCCTCTTCCCTTCTCTTGTGTGTGAAGCTCAGTTTTAGATGGTGCATTTATCTGTAGGAATATAATTCTGCTTGAACGCCTTCTGCTTTGTCTATTTCCCAATCTAGGCGGAACAAATTAATTTTAGAATTCCACAAAGAACCTTTATCAGCTAAAACATCCTTGGTGTTCTTAGATAAGGATTTATTCCAGCAGTTTCAAAACTGTCTTGCTGCCCCTCCCAGCATGGGGGTTTCTGGACTCTAAGATTTGGTCATAAATTGTGCAAATGCTCCCAGCATTTTTAATTAATGTAAAATTTGAATTTTAATGAAGGGGGTGATGGAACCTTCCAGCAACAGAAACAATTACATATCGACCTGATGAAATAGCAGCAGGATTGCTGCAGTGACACGTTTAGCTTGGTTTTGATGGATTCAGCGGGTCCCAGCCCTGCCCACACTGAATGAGCAGAGGTGCAATACCCTGGAGCAAATACCAGGAGAAAGCTCCTGGGAGTCCTGCTGATCTGGGCAGGTCATGCCAGGTGTCAGCGGATTCACTCACCTCTTGGTGGGGTTTGCTCAAGCAGCAGAGTGGCATGAGAAAGGAACTGAGGTGTCTTTCCTTCTTTCTTACCAGCACTGTCCCCTGGATGCTCTCAGGGAAGATCCAGGGGTGACCTTTCCCTAACTCTGGGAGTATGAGAGAAGATATTGTGCACTAGTTTGTGCTTTTTCCAGATTCTCTGCCCTAAGCAGAGTCAAATGACAATTTGGCTCAGTTTCTCAGTTCAAATCAGCATGAGATACAGAAAGTTATTTTCACCACTTTTGCAAACCCTCCATCCTGTAAAGCAATTTACTTTCTTTCCAAGTGATGATGATCTGCATAGCTGAATTTCAATATGCAGGTCGTGCTTGAAAATCTCCATTGCTTGGCAGTGCACCAAGAGGACAATTGCTGGAGTGTTTCATGTCTCAGGGAGCTTGTCTCAGCATGCATTCCTCAGTGCAGGGCCAAGGCACTAGAAAATGTTTTGCATCCAGGAATTATTTATAAAGCAAAGAGGAAGTTTAAGATGACAGGAAACATTAAGACTTTCCAGCCTGTTGAACAGAGGGGATCATAATACGGTTTCCCAGCATGTCTTGCTGGTTCACAAGATATTTTATACATTTCCTCTCTCCGGATGCTATACAGTAAGTAAAAAATGAATGGCCTGGAAGAGTTTTATTTTGTTGGATTTTTTTTTTCATTTAGACAGGGACAAACAAAATCTTAGTGGAGCTGAGGATTCATTTCAGATCATCTCAATGCGAATTCAGTCTTATTTGTCTGACCACTGTTCTTCCCAACTCATCCATCCCAAAAAGTGCATGAGCTCTACTTATGCCCAAGGCCTTAGGAACAACAGAGCAGATGTGGTGTCACCAGTGGCTCTGGATCAATATACCTGACTGCCTCTATCTTGTTATGAAGTTAAGCACTAGGAATTGGATCTCCCCACGTGCTGATTCATCTCCAGACCACTGACAACCAGAATAAAAGGGGACAGAACCAGCAAGGGCAGTGGAAGCAGGACATTTTATCTGCATATCACGACAGGAACGCTTTTTAGTAAATCTCCTAAAATGATACCAGAGTGAGGTTTATACTGTAACATCTGGAAGTGAGCGAGTCAGGCAGATTTAGCCAACCACAGTAATAGAGTTTTCCTAGACCAGCCTTTGAGAAGACCTTTAACTCCTGGCTCTACTGCATTTGCTAAAAAATCAGCTCCTCTTAGCCTAAATAGCAGCTCTCCTCTCCCCACCCTCATTTCTGTGGTCTTGACCTTGTGTGCAGCCTGTGTGGTTATGCTGGTATTATCTGATTCATTCCTCTGTGCTTTCACTGCCTTGTCTGCTCACTCACCCCATGTTTTTCCACTGCAGGGATAGAGGTGCATTACTTTTTGTTGTTACTATGCTGTCAAATGCCATCTTGAGCAAACCTGCCTGCCACATATAATCTGTATCTCGCAAATCCTTCCTAAATGGGGATTTGCACAGCCACTTGTGAGTAAAAGCATGCAAGGAGGGCAGCATGGGCACATGCAAACAGAAGACCACCCCTGAACTCCAGCCAGATCATTACTGAAAAGTCGGCAGCTGGCTTGCGGGTTTATATTATGCTTAAGTCTTGCATTAGGTGCTCGAGTGTGGATTCTTTATTCTGAGATCCGTATCTAGAGAAGCCTTGGTCTATACTTGGTGCACACTTTTTTCATTCTTCTTGTTCTATTCATATGGGCAAAGAATATTTTGCTACTTCATATCTGTCAGGTCTAACTCATCTCTCCACCCAGCAGTTCTCATTTTACATCTCCTGTTCCCTGCCTCTGACACAGCTATATCTATTTGTCATCTTTTATTTTCTTTTTTTCTATTAAACCTCATTAGTTGCCTGCTTAACCTAGCATTGCCCTTCCCTGTGTATTTTCTTCTTTGGAATACCATTTCTGGATAGTTTTATTAGCTGTGCCTTAAAGAAATCCATCTTTTCCACTCTCCAGGCTCTGAGCTCCTCAGGCCGGGTGACTTTGTTAGTTCCCCTAATTCTTCAAAATCCACCCCTTTGAATACTGGCAGCCCTAGCAAAGGATATACTTTTGTTTATTCTTCATGCAGCATAAATTAGACCCACTCACAGTCACGCAAGCTGAGGCCATTTCCTAAAGCCAGTTTTCTCTCAGCCACAGCACGACCAATATTAGATACTGAAAATCGGAAGAGTCAGTGTCTCCAGTCTGGTCATTAGTCAATTAAATCCAAAACAGACACCAAGAAAATAGTGCAGCTTCTTAAGTCCTAACGTAGTCCCTGTAATTGAAAATAAAAAAAAAAAAAAAAAAAGAAAAAGGTGGGGGGAAGGGAAAAACTCCTGCCTGTCCTCCTGAGAAGCAGCAGATGGTCTGAAGCATGAAAGCAAATTCTTCAGTCTAACTTGCAGCTTTATAAATTTGAGTGAGTTTATTGTATTATTCGCTACTTGACCCTGTTACCCCCCACTGGCCTCAAAAGCCAGGTGCCTCTAAAGTGGAGGAATTCTAATCTCAAAGCTAATTATGCAATGGGGTCCTTGAACTTTTTCT
>VYZQ01014939.1:39277-113327 GCA_013400655.1 Mystacornis crossleyi | reverse complement strand
ATGGGGTCCTTGAACTTTTTCTGTCCTCATGGGCTGTAGAAAAAGACATAATACAATTTATTACTGCACATTTCTTGGCATTAGGGGGTTCTTTGAAACCTTGTAGAGATTTTTCAGTTTGGCATCTCAACATGCCAGGGTACTATTTCTTACAATAGACAGTAAATGAATGTGAAAATAACTGATTTCTGCAAAGATCAGGACTTTGTTTTTGAGCTTTGTACTTGAGGATTTGAAGAAACATTTAAGGTGATGGACTCACAAAATAATAATTAAAGACTCACTAAGAAAAACTTGTATAAAGTATAATTTTTAAATTATCTGCTTTCCTGGAAAGTCAGGGGAGGGCAGTTTTGTGAAATGTTATGAATATGTGTGCCTCTCATATATAAAATCCAGCCTTGAAAAAGACAGCCCATAATTGCCACTACTGCAAATGATAATATGATCCACTTATTCATATAACGTTTGTTTGGCTTACAAAAAAATGTGCTACATGTAGATGACCAACTCTACTCAGGGGCTAAAAGTTGGCTTTCAGTCTGTGAAACCCCACCAGCAATAAAACGTCTTAGGGATAAACTCTTCTCTAATTTAACGTTGTATCACTCTATACATATCACACAGACTTACAATTCACCATTAACCCTTATGAGAAGAATGGCTATTTTTAATCAAAAGTAAGGAAAAGTCATCATCTGATCTTGTTACCTGATGAAGAGGGGAAGACAGACATACGACATTTTGTGAAACAGTATATTTGCCCCTGAATATGAAGTCTCAGTCATTTCAGTGCATTCATCATAAGAAACATGAGATAAAACTGATCTGCTTGAATTTTATCCCTTTTTTTCAGTTGTAGTTATATTTATCTTGCTGTCATATGTACAAATCCTTTTCCTTCCTGGTGGGACATAATGCTACTGAGAAATGCCCAGGTGCAAAACTTCTGACATTTCTGTGGGACTCTTACTACTGCCTCCCAGAAACTCCTTAACACAGAGCATACAGCTCAGCTTCCTCTCAGTAAATAACCCCTGGCTGGAAAGGACTGTCTTTCCCACTTGCATACAGACCAGCCCAGCACTCTGTGCAACCTCTCTGGACAACCTGCTCCAGGCCTCCACCATCCTTAGGATGGAAACCTCTTCTCCACGTTTGAACCTCTCAGGAACATTTTGTGACCACTGTCTCTCTTCTTGCTGCCGCACACCCCTAAAAAGAGGATAGCTCTGCTTCCTCCAGCAGACACTGGCAGGTTGCCATCAGGCTTCCCCAAAAAAATTTTTTTTTCCCAGACTAAAAAACCCCATACTCCTTAGTGTCTCACAGGGCAAGTTCTCTGGCCATGGTCCCTCACTGATGGCACTGAGGACACTTAGATGCACAGTGTTCCATGGCCATACTCCTAAAGAATCTTCCAGAAAGCTCCAAATCCCAAATTTGCTTAAAATGAAGAATTGTTTAAATGCAGGACCCTGAAATATTTATTTCTTGTGACTAAATCATATAATATTCAGGTTATGTGGCAGCGTGTGTAAGCTGTTTTTGTGGGTAGGTGTCAATAATGGTTAAGAAGAGAAGCTGACATATCTCCCTGCAAAATATATTCAAGCAGGAAAAATTAGGTTTTCCAGGCTTATATGTATTTCTGAAAAACAAAAAATGTTTGCTTTACAATTAAAAACTGGAATGAAAAAGAATTTCAAACAAATATCATAACTCAAATTTTCAACTGCAAAAAGCAAGTCAGTTTTCAGTTATCATTAATGTAGGAGCTTTTTTCCCCCACCAGTAGGCAAACAACTTCCTTGGGAAAAAAAACCTTCTAATGTACTTTTGTGAATAATATTCATGGCAAAAAGGTGGGGGTTTTTCTAGCTAGCTTGTACAGAAGACATGATCACTCCCACTGCATGTCATAAATTTGCACAGTGGAGCACTCTTGGCAGTCTTCTGATGGGACCATTTTTTAGACTATAATAAGTAGATCTCCTCAGCCTCTCCTCCAGTCTTGTCATAAATCTATCACACCAGCCCCTGGCTTTCCATTTCAGCCCACACACACCTGCCTCACCCCCTTGTACTTTCTCTAATATACTTTATTTGTGCATAGCAGCCTCTCTCTCGAGGATCTCACAGCTTGGGTGTGCAGCACCATCGCTGCCTGCCTCTCACTACTGCCTTTCAGCTCAGCTTCCATGCAGCAGGATAAGTGCCAGTGAGGTTGTACTGGCTAGAAGTTGTGAGAAACAGCAGAGATTGCACAAAAAGCTCTTCTTCAGGTGAGGTCCCCATGGCAAGGAACTTGTCCTGAAAGAAGGAGCAGAGGCTGTTAAAGCAGCTGTTGTTCCTCAGCCTTGCCCAAGACAGAAATACAAGACCAAGATCATAACCTTGTACAGATCCAGCAAGAGTTTCAGCACCTTCTTTCCACATTTGAACTGGAGAAAAGGCCGGAGCCCTTTCACTGCCATTCTCATTTTGGATCAAAACACAGCCCACCCCCCAGTTCCTCCTCCAAATTCATCTTCCAAACTTCTTACCACACTGTCTCATCTTCTTTCTGAGTCTGGACACACCATGCTATAGGTACAATAAATCATGTAGCTCTCACCCTGCAGTGCCCAAACTGAGCTGACAGCCCTCACAGTAGAATCATGGCCTTGCACCTGTTTTAATCACCATGCCTTCCTTGGGGCATGGCGAAAACTCCTGCCATCAGGAGTCACTTTCAGAAATGTTTCATTTTCTGAGAGTCCCTCTCACACCTCCAGCACAGCTGACACCCCAGCCCCGTGTGAACTCCTGCTGCCCCAACCCCTCTTTGTCACATCCCAGCCTTCCTGGCTCCCACAGCCTCTGTGCTGCTCTATTGCAGAGCCCAGCTATGCCACAGCTGCACCCCCAGCTCCCACAAATTTTCTGCAGTGGATTCAAGATGTGGAGAGCTGTAGTACCTACTGCCCCACCTTCCCATGCCCCAGCTTAGCCATTTCTCTGCAGTGCCACACCTGCTGGGCCCCAGGAGCTGCAGCACTGTGGTCTCCAAACCATGTCCCAGGCATGGCCAAGCCTCACATTGAGAGCCATGAGGGCAGTTCTGTGGGGCTGTGATCTCTCTGAGCTCAAAATCCATGTGCCATGTGCAGCTCTTTGGTACAACCGAGCATTCACCATTCACTGGCACCTGGAAACCAAAGGAACTCTGCAGGAAACTCATCCTTTCCCTGGGGACCATGCAGTGGATGTTCCCTGCAAGGGCTTCAGGGTCAGAGTGAACAGTGTGCAGCAGGCTCCTGCCTCTTGCCACTGCCTTTGCCCAGGCACATCACCCAGCATCCTCAAGACTCTTTGTGAATGATCCCAGAGAGGGCACCTCAGCTGGTCATGAGCTCAGTGTACTGACCCTGTGGCAGAAAATGAACAAGAAACCAAATTCTTGACAAGCCCATGAGTTCGCTCTGAGCCCTTTGTGGGAGTCATTCCTTTAGACTGCAACAGTAGCACCTCCTCTGCCCTGACTCAGGCTCCCACAGCATCACAGATGAATCACATCCTCAAACATCTTCTCTCTGTTCTCTGTACTGGGAGTCCCAGACAGCTGGCTCTAACACAGGCCACAACTCTGCAGATGTCCACACTCAGACGTTTGGCTTCCCTGCTCTGGGCCGGCTGCTGGTGAGAATCAGATCCTTGTCCCTTTCCACCCCTTCAGCATTTCTAGAGCTGCCTGAAGGAGAATACTGAAGCTTTTCTCCAGAAAGGGGGGATCCAGGACTGGGCTCCAGCTCTGTGCTAAGTCCTCCACAGCTGCTTTTCCCTTGCTTCTGCTTCTGCACCACAGTGGGACAAGCAAAAGTCACTGTGCTCTGAATGGGAGTCTTCCTTCAGAGGTGGAGTCAATACCCTGTTCAGAGAAGTCAAAAGGCCTTCTAGATTACCAAGTTTTTTTTAGCACTCTGTAGCCTTGGGATTTGGGAGAGGAGATGAGAAATATACTTTTGAGCCACTCTCCTCACATTTTCCAGCTCCCTAAGTTGTTCATGAGACCCAGCTGAATCCTAACCTTCAGATTTTCACCAGGAAATATTAGGATATTTTTAATACAAGCATTTTCCATGCAACCTGTTAAATACTTCACTTTTAAAATCAAGTTCGGGTCACCTGCTGCATCCTGCAGGTGGCCATAGCTCAGCACTTTGATTGCTGTGTGGCACCTTGTCGATAGCCATGTGGCTGGTCTCCCCTAATCCCTTCACATGCCACTCCCTTTGAATCCATGTCCTCTAGGAATGTGTTTCTCATATTGCAGTGCCTTGGCCTCTGAGAGTTTATTTGAACAGACAGCTACAGCTGGGGATTTTGGTCTCTGCACAGACTTTGAACAGTTGCTTGCGGTTCCACCCAGTCCAGCTCCCACCCTCCGGTGGGAAGCACATCAGGCTGGGAGGAACAAAATAGCAGCAATCCTCCGGGTGTCATGGAGCTGCAGCGGGAGTGGGACACAGCCAAGCCAGGCGGGGCAGGGTCAGCAGAGACCCCGCTGATGAATTGTACAGGCCAAATGTGGAGCTCCCTGAATGTCATTGGTGAAAAATGAGGGCTTTTTATAACACAAACAGAAGGTGACCTTGGCTGGGGAGGGGCTGATGACATGGGAAGCAGTTCTTCACATCATGGGTGCTCCTCTTCTCTGTGTGTGTCTGGCCCAGGGGAGCACCACTGAGGTGGATGTGCTCTTATTACTCAGATATGTTCATAGAATTTGTAGATTGGCATTGAGCACAGATGATGGCATCAGTACAAGAGATTTTACCACTTGGAGCTAAAGAGTCCCGGGAGACTCTGCAAATACAAACTGTGCTCTTCCAAGGATGTGGCTTATTACTGGCTGAACCCCAAGGGTTGAGCTGCCAGTAAACAGTCCTGCTCTTCCACTGTCCCATCCCTGCAGTCTTCTTCTCCCTCCTCACCAGTTTTGCTGAGTGACACTGGAAATTTTACGGAATGGCTTTTCTGATCTGGCTGGAAATTAGGTGTAGTTCAGGTTTTAGAGTTTTTTGGCTGGGCTGATTTTCAAGCCTGATCACTGATCTGACCTGAGCAGGCGCAAGGGCACTGGGCTGACCCAAGGAATGGAGTTTAAAACACATGAAAAGAGAATATGTCTGTGCAAACAAGGTCAAGGAGAAGACAAAATCTCATGGCTACAACCTGGCACAGCTGCATTTTCCATGCAGTGCCTCAGTTTGTCAACGTGCTGATGGTGCTGCTGCAGCAGAGGTTCACAACTGCAGAAGACTCTCTCTGAGAACCATCTTGCAGGCAAGCCTGAGCCTGGACTTTGTTCTTTCTCTGGAGTAATGTAAAATCTGGATTGTTCTGAAGGGGGTGAGAAGATCACCTGGATTTCTTGCAAACATGATCCCAGACACACCAAGAT
Organism: Mystacornis crossleyi; assembly: GCA_013400655.1. Classification (NCBI taxonomy): domain Eukaryota; kingdom Metazoa; phylum Chordata; class Aves; order Passeriformes; family Timaliidae; genus Mystacornis; species Mystacornis crossleyi. The sequence continues at coordinate 107,881 of VYZQ01014939.1, read as the reverse complement.
TTTTTTCCCTCTGTCCGAAAACCAGTAGAAGAAATTCAAAACATCTCTGTGGTAAAGCAGAAGGCTGCACTAACACATCTTCAGAGTGAGCTGTTGTTCAGACGCTGTCCTTATCATGGAAAAAAATCAGCAGTGGTTTTCTCTTCTCTCCCACCTGCCTGACAGGTCTTCAAGGAGACGCACACCCAGGATCAAAATTTTGTGTTGCAAAGAGCATGGTGATTTGAATCATCCTGAAATTTCATGTCTTCACAAAAGTAATGTTCCCTCAAAACTACTGCTTTGCTAAGATGTAATTTTAAAATTTTAAACTGTGATATCCAACACTGCAGTGAAAAACAAATAAAAAATCCCACTTCAAAAAATAATAATGAAAAGATGTTTTATTCTGAAATTATGTTGAAGCCAGACACATCTACATAATGTGAATCTTCTCTTTTGAAGTAAAATTTTGGGCTAACTCAACACAGCTTTACAGTGTATTTTCATAGCAAGTGACTCTTTACTAATGCAAAATAATTTCTCAGCAAGTTGCACACCAAAACTCAGGAATGTGGGAAATCCAGATCAGGAGCAAGCTGAGAGTGTGCCTCCTTTGGTTCTTTGTTAATTAAGATGAATTAAGTCTTTGCTGTGGACTGGAGATTTCTCAAAGGTGGGGCAGCAAGGTGTTGTCCCTGGTGAGATTAGGAAATCTCTATTTTCGTTTCCACTGCTAATACCCTGGACAATAGAAATGTGCAGAATGTGATCTAGTAAAAGCTTTCAGTCTCAACTGAGGCTTTGCATTCCAGCTGTCAGGTTTTCACTTGTTTACCTTGGAGCCTGGCTTCAAGGGATGCGATAGAAGAGATAATTGGAGTGGAGTAGCTGCCAGCAGGAGAAAAAAAATGTTTCAATAAAAAGTATTTTATTCTGCTATGGATACTTATATGAACAAATGGCACCCTTGGGTACAAACCAGAAATAATCCTAAGCATTTCTCTCCCTCCCTCTCTGCCCATACCTCCCCTGCAGCAGGTTTCATACCACACACGGCATTGCTGCACGCAGATTTCTATCGCTGTTTCACCGCAATGGGCCCCAGGAGCTTTCAGAGCCAGGATTGCTGTGCTGTTCCAAAGGCACTGTGGAACAGGGAGATCAGGAGCTGAAACTGAGCTGGGACTGGGGGTGTCCCTCTCACAGGCACCTGCCTCCCCTCCTCGTTCCCCCGGTCATTGCTGTTGCATCCTTGTCCCGGGGAAAGGCTGAGCCCTAGGGCTGCCCTATCTTGCTGATGTACGTGACACCAGCCCCCAGCCCCTGCCCACCCCCTGGATCTGGAGGGTTTGCTTCTGTGATTTGTGCAGGGCAGAGATAAGAATAAACCCTGAAACTCTAACAGGACCTCACACTTTGAACTCTGCTTCTCTCCCTGTAGCAACCCAAATCTGGCTTTCATAAGATACAAAAGGTTTTCAAGTTGTCCAGGCCCAACCTTTGAAAACATCTTTAAAATCAAGTAACCTCCTTATTTATTAATAGTACCTCTCTAAACAAAACCTTCTGGAGGAAGCACTGTGTTTACATACTGAGCCTTGTGTCAGAAAGTCAGGAACCCAAAGTCTGACTGCAACAGCATTCAGAAACTCACAGGGAAAATGTCAAAGCTGTGTATGGCTCATACTGAATTTTGCTCTCAGCCCTTCCTCCCTGTGCCCCCTTGGCAGCTAAGTCTGTAAACTGGATAAACTATTTCAACTGGCCCTTCAAATTCAGTAACTAGCTCTCTAGCAAGTCATTACATTAGCATGGCACATGAGAAATCCCTGGCACTGCACGTTTTCATTACCACCTCCTATGGGAATTTGAACTCCATGAAGGTGTGGCCAGTTAAACCAGCAACTGAAACCCCATGTGAGCATCTCATGTATCACAGCCGTGATGTGCCAGTTCGATGGGGACTGGGATGCTGAGAGTGGTGAGCAGCACCCCCAGCCAAGCCAGTTTTGTCATCTCTAGCTGGGAGCTGCTGCCTCTGTGCCAGGTGAGCTACTGGAGTGTGGCTCCATGCCCAGTCTTGGACTGCAGGGTGAAGGATGTCCCTGGGGCTAAAGCTGTGCACATTGGTAGGACCAGCTTCTGACTTGGGGAGTGACACTGCACGACCTTCCCACACCACAGCAGCATCCTGGAGCTGATAAAAGCTCTCCTGCAGCGGCAGGGGGTGATGGGTCAGTCAGCGGTGGCCAAAAAGGTGATTAGTTTTCAGTCTGCTCAGCTCCCTCACATCACTCCCTGCCAGAGCACCTAGGCCGTCACAGGCAGCCCTGGTTTAGAAAGGTTTAAGATGCTGTGGCCTTTGCCATCATGATTGTTATGATGACAATTTGAAAGTCTGATCTGTCCTGCCTGGTCGAGGCCTGCATGGGCCAGGAAGTCTGCCCTTGATGACTTCATGGGAAGCCAGAACCTACCATTTCTGCCTAAATCCTCATCTTGGTTTGTCTGCTTTCTTGTTCTAAAGCACCACATTTAACTTTGCAAAGGCAATGTTAAACCCTTCACGTTTACCACTTGAACATGACTCTCCATGTCAGCGTCTTCTCTAGTAAATGAATGTATGAATTTCCACTTCTTTGACACCTATCCTTCTTACCTTGTCCTAACAGGAGGAGTGATTAATGACACCAATATGATCATGCCCTTCTTAAGTGATAAATGACTTTTACATCAAGTATGCAAAGATTTGGGGAATGTGCAGGCCAGTGTCCTACTGCACGTTGCAAAATATTGACAAAAATGCACTAAGGGTCCTCTTTCTCACCAACTGTCCAAGTTAACAAAGTTTCCTTAATTAGACTGTTTGGTTTGATATTTGTTTCTTAGCAGGAGGAAGTTAAAAAAAAAAAAGCTCCTGTACACCAACGGTGAATATAAATTTTGTTTTTCCTAATGTTGCTGTTATTTTCCAGCCACATTTTTTACTGCTGAACACTTCCTGTGCAGGATTTCCACCAGACTTTTTATGTGTACTTGACGCAATGTGCACCTATGTTCATCCTTTACTGAAGACAGACACCCTCACACAGAGACAATCTGGTTTTTTTAAATGCATGTGGTGCTGCAGCAAAAGCGCATCTGGATGATCTTGAGGGAGCTGTTCATCAAAGGCCTAAATATTTCAGAAATATTGTAAATTCCTTTTTATTTTGGATTTTAATTTTCAATAGACAGAGTCTGCTTCCAGTGACATGTGCATAAATGCTGAATTGACCTGTCAGTGCTGCTTTGATTTCACTGATTCACTGGAACATGGTGTTTGTGTACACAACAAAAAGAGTGTCAAAGCACTTTGATTTATGCCAGGTTTATACTGCTCTCATTAATTCCATGGTGTGGCTTACCCTCTGGAATGACTGGGAGCTGATGGTGCTATGGGCTCCTTTGGAGGGATCTTAATGTGTTTCCATGGGTTCTCCCAGGCCTGGGAAGGGGCAGTTGGCTTTCTTAGATCCCAGCCCAAACTGTAAGAACTCCACAGAGTCTTCTCTTTGCTCTTTTTGGGCCATAATTTGGGGTATGAGGCTTGGAAGAATGCAATGTTGCTCAAAATTCCTTCAAAGTCAAGCCCAGTGTGAGGCACTCCCAGAAAGCACTTCAAATAAGTAAAGCATGAGCTTTAAGTGTGTCAAAATAGCCCTTCTCCAGGAAGTGCAACAAAAAAATAACCCCACAGCTGGCAGGTCCCAAGTAGACTCGGCAGGAAGGACACAAAAATGCAGAGTCTCTGGTGACTCCTTGAAGGGACTTGCCAAGGTTCTGCCTACACCAGGCTGGTTCCTGAGGTACAACGAGCCTGTCAGCTCACTGCTGCTCAGAAAGCCAAAACAGGAAACCCCAAACAAGCACAAAGCAGCAAAGCAGTGAAAAAGAAAGTTCATTGCTGCTTTATCCAAATGGAGCCCGTTGTTGGTGAGCCCAAAGGGGCAACGGAAATGCCACCAAGGTTGGGATCTCTATTTGTCAGCTCAGATTATCTATGTGTAAATCCCACAAAGCAGGGGGCATTCCTGCATGGTGTTGGGGGGCTGCTTGGCCTGCTCAGCCACCAAAGTGCCTGACAAGGTTTCGGGACACCCTTTGCTGTGATGACTTTGCACATTCCAAGGCTGAGCCCTAAGCCCGGCATATGGTGCTGTGCCAGTCAGGCTCCCTGACCTCTCATGGGGATGGTAACAAAAGCCACCCCTGCTCTTGGGGTAGAAAGATGAAACCACAAGTTCAGAAAGATGTAAAGGCTTGAGTAGGGACGGTCAAGACTTTTTAAGTGATCAGATTAGACAGAAGCAATATTAATAAAAGGCCAGATACTTGTAGATTTAAAGCAACTGTGTAAAAATTTGCCAGTTTGAATGGGTGCAACAGCAGGGTTTGAGGGACACTCTGGGCTTAAACCCTGATGCTTAAGGCTTTCAGCTCTTCTTTAGGCAAGGATAGGAGGCTGTGCCACATGCTGTCCATGGGTCCTTTCCATCTGAATTATTCCCTGAGTCCATGAACATGTTCTAAATGTGCAGAACTTCCTAAAGTTTCTAAAGTTTCTTGAGAAACTTATGGTATAAGAAACACATATTTACTGTGTCTTCTGGTGAGTGTCCTCTGCTGAGACTGAAAATATCTCAGTTCATTTGCTGGCACTGCCTCAGACTTTCTGTGTGATCCTGAAAATAAGAACAATCGGACTAAATGTCCCAGGAACACAGCATCCTTTCTTTGGCAGGAGCCAAAACAGGTGCTGGGTAAACTGCTGAACCACTAATCCCTGTGCTGCACTTTTAGTGCCCACATGTTCAGGGATGAGAGCAACCCTTTCTTCCTTCTGCTCTTTGCCTGTCTCTGGAGCAGAGCCCTGTTTTCTCTCTGTGTTTTTAAGTGATCCAGCACAAGAAGTCCCAAGTCTCACCAAGCCCCTGTTGCACTCAGCTGCAGACTCCTCTCTCTTCTGGTTGCCCACAGGCACAGCACCATGAAAACACTGCCTTCTGTCACTTAATCTGCCACTGAAGAGCAAATCCTGGAGGATAAATTAAAATAGTTCTTGCTCTTTTTTTTTTTTTTTTTATGCAATTCAGAAACATATTTCCAATTCTGTTTGGTTTTGAAGATGGTTTTACAAAGAGAGCTAGCACACAAGTCAGACAGCAGTTTCCTCTTTGCAGGTGCATAATGTCAATCACACCCTCCTGCCTGAGCTTTGTCCTCCTGCCTGGCCTACCGATAGTGTAGGATGCACCGAGGATGGGAAAAGGATGGGACATGAGATAATGGCAGAACTCAACTGCCTTCACTCAGTGCAGAGTGCCTGTGCCTCAGGCAAAGTGCAAAACTCTTTTTCCACCAGAGGCTGTAGAGACAGGGGTTAGTTCATTGTGATTTAGAGAATCCAAAGGTTCATGCCAAACCCTAAACCCAACACTTATGTTATCACTGATACCATTGCAGGAGGGAGCCAGAGGCATCAAGCAGTAAATTCAGGAGAATTAAAACCATCTGCTGCCCAGGACTGCCAGCCCACATCTCCCTGCAGAGTCTTTTGAGGCAAGCAGTTACAATATCCAAGTTAAATTTCCTTGAAAGTCACCTAAACCCAGCCAGCAAAGCTGTCCCTTTTGTGCACAGCAGGAGGCAAAAGCCAACTGGAGCAACAATTTTACTGGAAATTCTAGATCTTTTTAGGACGATTCTAGAAAGGCTTGAGTTGGAAGGGACTTTAAAGATCATCTAGCTTCAAACCCCTTGCCATGAGCAGGGATACCACACGCTAGATCAGGTTGCTCAGGGCCCCATCCAACCTGGCCCTCTAGATCTTTGCAGAGAGTAGTCAGATGTACGTTCATGATACGTGAATGCATACAGAGGTATATACACACATCTTTGGGCTGGATCTGAGTTCTCACATCGCTTGACCTGTCCTAAGGAGTCTCCCATGTGAACAGGCATCCATGTGAGTCTTAATTTTCACAGCCCTGTGCATAATGCTCTGGATTGAGCATCTGGGATTCCAAACGTGGACAAAATGTGACCAGAGACAGTGATAACACAGTTCCTTACAAAGGGATGGGAAAGAAGTCTGATTTATTATTTATAATCTAGAGACAAACACCATCAAGGGGGCAATAAGATCATATTTCACTGGACTGCATAAGGCTGAAAGAAGTGTCCTCTCAGTCTGTTTTAATTCCTGTGAGCTGAAAGTGCTCCCATCTCAGCAGCACTTTTCTCCAGAAGCCAGCTAGTGCTCTCAGTGCCTTTTGCCAGTAGCAGCTATAATTACACGAAAAGGATGATTTGCAGAAGCAGAAGGAGGAGAACATGTGCAGAGCAATGTTACACAACATTGCAAGAAGTTTGCACACTTCTGTCATTCCAGCAAACCACTTACAATGACACTCACATACTCCTTTTTTCTTCTCTGTATGTTGGAGATAAGACAATTTTGAATTCTTCTGTGGGATTATCTGATAGATGCAGAACTTTGACTCATTGCAGCCATTCAAGGGGAGCTCGATGACCCCAAAACAATTCTCTGCTATGAATGGCCACTGTGATCCCATAAAAACAATGGCACAGGATGTCACACATCCTTTCCTGAGCTTCATAGAGGGATGCTCAAATACAAGAACTTAAAAATGAAATAGCGTTATTTCTATGAAGTGGTAGTGACTGCAGTATGTGCTGCCACTTCTCTAGGTGTTCATGTAAGTAGCTTTTACCTCCAAATGCTGTCCTTTCTCCCCAAGCCTGAGCTGTAATTAGAATTCTACCTTTAAATCTGAGTGCAATTTTTAGGCTTAATAGGGCATCCAGCAGCAATAATGGCAGTAATTATAAATGTGTTCAGTGTTCAGAACTTAAGAAAAATATGCTAAAGGTGAAAAATGTGATCACTCAAGAATTGTTTTGAAACAACACAGGCAGAAATGGGCAAGTTTGCATGGTTATAAATATCACCAGCACAGAGCTTATATTATTTAGGGCACATGTGTGATGAGTGCTCTTCTGAAAGGCTCTGGGCAGAGATAAAGCTTGAGAGCACAAGTGACCTGGGAAATATCAAAATATTATAATCTGCTTTGGAGACACACTGCTTTTCTTTATGGCTTGCAAAAATATACTCAAGATTCCAGCTGCACTGCACTGCAGGAGCGCCTGTTTATGGCAAATGGAGAGTGCACAAGGAAGTATTGCTAAAGAAGCTGGCAATGGATCAGCATGAGACTTGGTAGCAAGTTACTTTAATGGCATTGTATATCCTGTCCTGAGAGTCATGGTGAAACCTCTCAGGGAACAGTTTGTAACAACCACCTTCCACTCATCCCATGTGTATCATCAGGATCCAAAACACATGCAGCAGGGACACAAGACAAACTGGTAGGGATCTGGGTCGTCACAAGCTGTTCCTTGGGTCTTTAGGAGAAATTCTGCTGGAATTTGGCAATATCTTGAACACAAACTGTTCCCAATAAGCCATCAGGAGACCTGAAGTACTCTGTTTTTTCATGTGCCCTTCAAAGAGCAGGAGGACAAACTGAACATGTCTAAACAACAAAGTACTGTAACTCATCTCCTTATTTTATTATTTTTCATTTATCCATGAACCATTTTCCCAGTAGCTCCTCTCAGACACTACTAAACTTGTCCCATAATAAAACTGGGAAGTTCCCCATTTTTTCAACCTGGGTAATGAAATATGACAGGGTAGAACTTCTCTGATACTTTTATTTAACCCCAGGCTGCTCCTTTCTCCAGTTATCACGCCATATAAATCCAAGCTGCACCAAGAGGTGTCTGACTCCAGGCACTTGGTCTCAGCATATGCAGTACCACAAGGAACCAGCCATGTTGTGGGACTTTTGCAGTTCTTTCCTTCTGGAATTTCCCACTTATTCTCTCTCCTTCAGTCTCTCAGGAGGCAGAGGTGGTGCACAGTTTCTGGTGCCAGCTGTGCCACCACCCCCAAGCTCTCGTGTGTCTGCTGGCTCGGGGAACAAGGTCCTAAGCTGAAAACGTGACAGATGTGGTTGGTGGTTGATGAAATTAAGACACAACCTTGTTCTGCAGAACCAGGCAGAAATCTAACATGTCTCTGCACCTTGGACACGCCAAAATTAAATGTTTTCAACCTCAAACTGCATGCTGGTACTTCTCCAGTGCTGTTATCAGCTTAGGCATTGAGGTCGGAGGTAAGAGAAGTTTCTTGTGACACGCAACCATCTCACACAGTTGAGAGTGGAAACACAAAGTGCCACTGAAACAGCAGTCATCTTGTGACCCTGCTGTGAGCACTGATGCTGGAAGAGCTCTATCCAAGCTAACAGAGCAGCTGCTGCAGAACAAAGGATCCATGTATGCGCTAGATTGAAAAGACATGGGACCCACCCAGACTATCTGCTGCAGTGCCCTAAAGGCTGCTTGGAGGGTTGGATCAACTGTCTCCCCAGACAGCAAGCCTGAAGGAAAGTCCCCTGCTTGAACACACCAGGTGGGTTAGCTATTCCCAGCTCACAGGAGGGTCTCAGGCCATCCCTGGGGTCCCTGAGAAGTTTGGATACCAGTGGGCTGGGAAGCCTGTGTGTGCAGAATTGGCCCTAGAGCCTGATGGTGTCCCAGCTGCTCTACTTAAAGTGGCATTAGGCTCAACTTAGTTGCCTAAACAACAGTGCCCAGTGCTATTTAGGACACCCTTTGGCCTTTGCTTCCTTACTGCTGCAAACTCCGTGCCCATCTCATAACCATGGCAGACATGTCGGCTGATTAAGGGCATCCCACGTGGCAGAGAGTGTCTATATTTCTGCTCGGAAACCAGGCCCACAGTTCTCAAATCCCCACTTTTTAAAAAAATATTGGCATCCACAACACAAGCTCAGACTTACAAGCTACAGTGCCTGTCAGTTCGTGTTCCTGTATGCAGGACCCAGTGCATGTGGATGAAGATATAAATACATGCCCAAGTTTATGCAAACTTTCGACCAGGAGAGCAGCAGCTCTTGCCAGAGGTTTCTAAGTCTCATTTTCTAAATATACCTTGCCCAATTCACGGGAGGAACATGGTTTGGCACCTCCCGGGGGGAAACACAGATGTTTGGCTCCCAGTCCCTGGAATTTCTTGAACTTCTGTGGACAAAAGGGGAAAGGCCAGAGGTTGAGCAGGACTATTTATTTTGACTCATTTTCTACCAGTTGTTCAAAACCACGCATGGATAGGGCATTTCAAGATCCACGGGGTCTGCCTGCAGGGCATGGCAAATTCCAATCATTCCTCCAGGCTGATGGGGGCTATTCAAGCCCCACTGAGTTAAAGTGGATCCACTAGCCCTCAGCCTGCTGAGGAAGGACCTGTTCCAGACAGACCACTCTGTCCCCAGACAGACCATCCCATCCCGACGGCACCAGTTCTGTGCTCAGTGGGGAAGAAATCCCTGGCCTCAGGAGGCATTTCACCTGCCAGGAAGCTGGGTACCCCCAGAGACAGCCCCAGAGAGGATGAGAGACATCCAGAGAGGATGTCCAAAAGATTTCTTGCTTTCCTCTCACAAGAGAGGGAGGGAGAGAGGAGACATTTGATGGACTTCTTTTCATATGCTTAGATTACAATTTGCTTAAATTAAAGGGGTAGTGAGGGCACTGGAAAAGGTTGCCCAGAGAAGCTGTGAATGCCACATCTCTGGAAGTGTCCAAAGCAAGGTTGGATGTGGCTCTGAGCAACCTGATCACCTAGGATCATGGGTAGGTGTCCCTGCCCATGGCAGGGGGATTGGAACTAGATCACCTTAAAAGTCCCTTCCAACCCAAACTATGCTGCGATCTGTGAATTTCAGAATAAAAAGTCTGCAGTACATCCACAAAGTAAAAGGTACTTGTTTAGAACTAGGTACTTGGGATTCAGACAGAAAAAACTTGCAGCCCTAAAAAGATCAGCACAGTCCCTTCTTGTGTCACTCTCCTAAGAGAGGTGGCTGCTCCCACAGGGATGGGGACTGAACCATGGCTATTTTCCCTGGCCCAAGCAGTCACACACATGGCTGTCAGAGAGCATCCCAGGCCTGGGAGCTCACTGGGATGGGCACCCAAAAGCTGCTGTTCTCTGAATTGCCCCAACCCACATGGAGGGGCAGCCTCCAGCTACACCAAGTGCTTTCTGTGTCACCAGAGGATCTACGCTCACCATGGGTGGTGAGCATGGGGTGGTTTCATCTCAAAAAAACAAACAAAAAACCCCCCCTAGAATGTGCTCCAGCTGCTTTTTCTGTAAATATGTTCTGTACTAAAAACTAAACACTGCAGGAACAACTGCAATGGTTTCCTCAACAGCAGGTTAGGGTGGCATAACTGCTGTCCCTGACATTATTGCTGCTCAAATAATGGGAAAATATGTCACAAATGCTGGTCATCTCTCCATCCTGCTCCCATGTCACCTGCAAGGGCCACACTTGACCAGTGAAACACACTTGTCATGTGAAAATGTCCCCAGTTGGGTGGAAATTCCTGCCACAGAGGTGGCACTCATTCTGCACTACTTTCAGGTATTTTTGTGGTGAGAAGAGAGAGAGATCTGAGACATCTGCATCCTCCAGTCTGTCCTGCTCACCCAAAGCCTTTTGGGACCAGAGGGGTTCATGCATCAGCTGCAGCCTCTCCTTATGCTGACTCTGAATCACCATCTGGCACTGGGTGGTTTCCAGCACCTGGGAAACATGAATATGGATCAATGCTGTCTTTCCTCCTCTCTTTCCCCTTGTCCCTGCCTTGGGCATGCTCTGTGCTTACATCTGCAGCTTCAAGGGCTGCAAATACCAATAAAGATCTAAGCAAATGAAAGCTTCAGCCTGCATTCTCACTGAATGCAAACAAGATGTTTTTAGAAACAGCCCTATTTCGTTCCTTTATTTGTTCTCTGCTGATTTAGCCTCTCAGAGAAGTTTTTTGGTTTGAGATAAAGTGGTAACATTCCATTCTGGTATCTCTTCCCTTTCTTTTCTCCCCAGCCCCCAAGATGGTCTCGAATGCATTCTCATCCACCTTTCTAGTACAACAGGTAGAAAATCTGTTTAGAAGTAGCAGCAAGGCCACAACCACCTCTGTGGTCATTCTTGCCATGCCTGCTGCAGGTCAGCACCATCAGGGCTGGTTAATCCACCTAACCTGGCCTCTTACAGCAAGTATTGAAATGATCTCAGGACATGCTACAATCCAAGCAGGTTTCCATGTGAGAGTTAAAGCAGTGCTGTGTCTTTAACCACTGAGTTAACGTTCTGAAATTTAGATGGACCCATTTGTTTTCCCTAATTTTTTCTGTATTTCTACAGTACCTAGCACAGAAGCACTCAGATTCATCCTTGATGTTCCTAGGCATGGTCCGAAAACAAACAAGAAGTTGCAAATCGGCAATCTGAATCACCCGCTAAAACAAAGAGGAGTGTGGCTTTGTTTCCATTGGAGCAGGAGAACTCTCTATATCATTTCCAGATCAAGCAGCAGACTCCAGGAGGTCCAAATTCTTTGGCCTGGCTACCAGACCTCAACTGGCTGATTGTAGGGGCACAGTACAGCTGGGTTAATAGTTCACCATTCCCATAAAGGACTTTGGTCACACAGTGCTGTTCGTGGCCCCCTCTCACGATAGCAGCAGCCCTGTGAGGGTGTAGCTGGCACAACTTCAGTCGGGAGGACTCTGCACCAGGCAGTGCTGGTGAAACTCCCTGCAGACAGCAGGGAAAGGCTATGAACAGTCCTTTGAGGTCATGTTGCCCATGAGACCCATGTCTGGAAATAAAGAACCAACCATTTGCACCTCCAGTTTTGTCTTCACTTAAACTGTACCTCCCTCCCTACCTACCACTGTTCAAATTAGTTTTGTCCTGCCATCTGGCAGAACAGATGTCAAGTTCATCCTTGTGTATTTGCCTTTGGATAGTAACCACTTTTGCAGGAGGATGGTGTCCCCTGCTCAATTTACGCCCAGGGGAAGAGCTGTGCAATCCCTGCTCTCCTATATCCTCAGCGCATCCTCCTTGTCCCTGCTACCTGTCTTGGCAATGCTGGCAGACTTGTGGACTAGGCTAGATCTGCCCCAAAGCGCCGGTAGGGTCTTGCCATGGTTTAACCCCAGCTGGCAGCTCAGCCCCACAGAGCCACTCATTCGCTTGCCCTGCCCAGTGTGACGGGGGAGAGAATCAGGAGGGTGAAAGTGGGATAAAGACAGTTTGATAAGGAAAGTAAAAGCTGCACACACAAGAAAGCAAAACGGAGAATCATTGTACCCCTTCCCATGGGAGCAGGCTGGTGTTCAGCCATCACCAGGAGACCAGGGCCCCATCACACATAACTGTGACTTGGGAAGGTGAACACCATCACTCCAAACGCCCCCCCTTCATCCTGCTCACCCCACTTTACATCCTGAGCATGATGCACATGCTATGGAATATCCCTGGGACAGCTGTCCTGGCTGTGTCCCCTCCCAGCTCATTGTGCATCCCTCACTGGTGAGGTGGGGAGAAGAGCAGAAAAGTCCTTGATGCTGTGTAAACTCTACTCAGCAGTAACAAAAACATCCCTGAATTACCAACACTGTTTCCAGCACAAATCTGAAACACAGCCCATACCAGCTACTGTCTAAGAAAATCAACTCTACTCCAGCCCAAACCAGCACAGGTCTCTACCCAGGGCTGTTTGCCACTGCTCCGTCATGCCCACAGCGCTCTGCAAAGGCTGTGGATGGGGTAGGCTGCAGCCCAAATCTGGGGAGGCTGTCTCCTTTGTGAGTCTGGTTAGAGGGAGTGTCACAAATCCAACAGGACCCCAAATGCCACCAGCAAAAGAGCAAGGACTGGTTTTTATGGCCCACTCCCAAGTGAAAAGGGAAGGCAGAGGCATGAAGCAAACAGACAAAAGGCCTCAGTAGAAATCAAGGATGCTCCATGCCTTGGAACAGCTTTCCACCTCTGAATAGATGAAATCCAAGTGCAAATACGGTCCTGCGCAGGGACAGCTGATAAGGACTGATGCCATAAGCAAAGCAACAAGATCTTAAATCTCTTGATACAAGTGTGGGAAGCCATTCAGGGGAGCTAGAAATCATGCAAAATGATGGGGGCCATGAAGTCAGGAGCTTAGCTCTGGTCTGCTGGGGTTGCTGTCATAACTCCAATCTTAGCACATCATCTGTTTAAGGAGATAGGAAGGGGGAAGGAGAGCAGGGGTGCTGTTATGTATTAAGTGTACATACCACTGCCAGCAACCTGTCTCTGGACAATGAAGAGCGTGATGATGGAGCCACAGAGTCAGTGCATGCGGGATGTGGAATGAAAGGGAAAGCAGTGAGGGCTCTCCTCTGGACCACCAGGACTGGGGAGCAGGAGAGCAAAATGTCTGGACCGACTCTCAAACTGCCAGAAAAGATGCAAGGGAGAAGCTGTGACCCCCGACTGGGGCTGAGGGTGGCTGCTGGCTGTCAGACATCTCTGTGTTTATATTTCAGCTGCCTCCCGTGGAAAGTGCACAGAGTCTGGCACTTCAGAGCAAATGTAAAACAGCAGGGACTTTGATTCACAACTGGGATTTATCTAGGTACTGTCTGTAGTCTTTGTGGTAAGGCTCAGATTTTACAGTTCACTGCCCCAGGTTGTGATTCATGGTGAGAAAGGCCATTAAAAAGAGATTTACAGAAGACATAAGAGAACTGTTCAAATTATCCACTAAGACTAAGCAGAGTCACTTCTCTCCAGCCAGAAATAGACACCTTATCCTGGTCAGTCCCTTTTTCTTGCAGGAGAAAGGTGCACAGAGGAGCATTGTGCAACCAGACATACTGTTCTTGTACCAGTAATGTGAGCAGGGAGAGGTCTGGGCCTTGGCCCTGGTGCTTCATACACCCCTGGATCATCCTGCAGTACTCTTAGCACAGACTCCAGAATAGTTTAACCCAGAGAAGAGTCTCCCCAAAGAGCAGTCTCCTCATTTGGAAAGACAGAGACATAAGCCCTATGGAAGTAAGCTGGGCCATGACCTGCACATCACAATGAGCAAATGGGGCTTACTGGTTTATTTACTCATTAGTACAGGTGCAGCATCAGACACTGAAGATGTGGTTTAGGTTCCTCCTCAAAATTCACATCTTCCATCACTACGGAGGGTACAAACTATAGAATGTGGAGAGATAGGGCTCACTTTGTCTGTGCTGCTGAAGGAGTTCTAGTCTTACAAAAACAGTACACATTTATTGAAGCAGACACTGGACACCTCATCCACCAACCCTTAGACCCATAACTCCTGGTACATGATAGCTATTGCTGGCCCAAAGAATAATAAACTGTTTCATATAAAGTGAAAGATATGCAAAACCCAGCATTTAGAAAGCCCCACTCCAGCATCAGACAGTCTGATGGCTAGGATGGTCTCAAGGGCTGCCTGAGAGACTTTCCTCTACCTCCTTCATCCCCAGACAGGGACCTTATCCCTAATCCTATAGGCACGTGTCAACTTTTGGCACTTCCTTGCCCTGGCAGGATTGGTCTAACACTGCACTCATGCCCAGGAGACCTTGTTCTCCTTAGACCAGACTCAGTGTCACCCGGGTTGAGGCAGACAGCTATCCTCATGCCATGCATATCCCACAGTCCGAAAAAGCTGTAGCACTATTCGTGTCCCATTACATCATGGCACAGGGACACAGGATCATTTTCACATGTAATATGAACTCCTTGCTTCATGTACTGAGGAATTTAGTCCAGACAGAATGAAGCTGCTAGACTGAACTGCATGTCATCTCTGACTGGACCATGACTGAAGGACTCAAGTATGTGTCCCTGCGGCAGGCACGTGGCTCTCTTGGTTGGGAGGTTGTTGGGGTCTTTTTTTTTTGTTTGTTTCTTTGCATCAATATAATTTTCAACCCAGATAGAGATGCATGGATTGTGTGTATCACACGAAAATGAGGAGGCTTGAGGAGTCACAAAGGGTAGACAACACTTAGAAAATCCTAACTGCTGTAAACACATCAGGAAAGGGAGAGGGAGGGAAACCCTGTGCCTGTGGGAGGGGGCACAGCTGAAAATACTCCCAAGGCCCATGTCGTGACTTTTACATGAGCTGAATCTTTGATCTCAGCAGAGGACTCTCACAAGCTTTGCAAGCAAAGCCAAACGTCAGCTCACAGACGTGCACAAAGCTGTGCCTTCTCCCTCCCTCATTCCCACAGGGGAACAGCCCTGCAAGGTACCTCTTCACAGGTCCTCACTTAAGGGTCAATTCTTAAAGTTTATTTGTTGACTTGAGTGCTTTCCAATGTGGCACATACAGATGATTTATTATTAGCAATTTTCATTAACAACACAATAAATGGTCATACATTTATTTTCTTATAAACGTGGATTCAGCAGGAGAGAGAGGGCTGGCCTCTCAAACAGCCAGGGAGACACGCCAGCCTCCCTACACTGGGTAGGTGACAAGGACACACAGCTCCCTTCCCCTCCTATTCAGGCAGAGCTCACTCTGCCCCCAGGCCGTGCTGTTAGACTGGACAAGATCCCCAGTTTTCACATCCCTCAGTTTTCCAAAATAGGATTTAGTTTCAAGTCTACCGCCAAGTAAGTCTTGTTTTTCAGACAAGAGAACTGGGACATCTAGAAATTAAGACCTGATTAGGCAAGCGGAATCAGTTTGAGGAGTCTAAATACTCCATCATCCTCTCTTGGCAAGTGCTTGCATCCCAGATTCTTGGATTACTTTTTAGTTTGTTTTCTCAAGAACTGCATTTTACTTGGGATTAATATGCGTTGGCATTGTACTTACACCAATCCTACCTAACCTGAAAACTTTCTCTTCCGCATCTTTGACAGTAACCCATTCACCTTCACAGAATCCCAGAATCACAGAATCTGCTGGGTTGGAAGGGACCCACAAGGATCATCGAGTCTAACTCCTGGCCCTGCACAGGACAACTCCAAGAGTCACACCATGTGCCCAAGAGTATTTCCCTCCTGTCTGTCCTACCCGATAAGTAACTGCAATGTCTTGCACATATTCCAGGGAAGGGTAAGATTGCACTGGGAAATAACAAATGTCACAAACTGCAAAGGGTAAAGTGCAAGCTTTAATTTCTGTCTCATTACAAGCACTGTGTGCTGGGTCTGGGAAACATGAACTAAAGCTGAGCCTATTTTATTGTGAGAGAGTAACAGACAAGCCAGATGACTTGCCAGGAAGCACGGCCCCAGGGCTGTGCAGTACACAGCTTCCAGGAATGAAGGGCCATATTTGTAAACAGAAAGCACCACTCATTGTTATGAAAGGCAATTCCCTATCTGAGAAGTGATGGAGCAAAGCCACCAAGCCCTCTTTATAAGGAACAAGTCTACCAAACAGGAAGGTCTAAGGCGTGACAATGCCTGGGTAATAGGATAAAAAGTACATATATGCCTTCCTTCCATTATGCTGGATAAAAAATTAGTGAATATTTAATGCCTGTGGGAAGTCTGACATTGTGTAAGCACTTTTGCTCTGCAAAATGTGGAACCAGGCCAGAAGGGACCTGCTTGATTCCACTCCACAGGGAGGATTTGCCCCTCAGCTGCCCCGTGCTCGCTGGCACAGCAGTGAAGGTGTCCACCTAGCATGAGGGGCTTCAAGCCAAGCAGAACCATGGTGTCTTATGGGTATCAGCACTCACTGGTCATCTTGCTTAACAAAATGGAGCACAGACTCTTCATGCTCCCCAGAAATCCGCAGGAGAGCCAGAGGGGCAGATGTAAAATGGCAAAATGCTGTCTCCTGCCAAATCCAGGGCCAAACTCCCTCTGGGTTCAATCTTATTTATCCTTAGACTTCAAGGCTGAGGCAGACTACTGAACATCTGAAACTCCCATGAGCAATGACAGTTCAACTCATCGCCCCCAAATCTGCTCATGAACCACAGCAGTAGTCGCCCTCTCCCCCTGTCCCTGGGCCACATGACAGCAAGTCAGTGGGGGGAACAGCACGTCTCTCACTCCGCATAGCCTCAGGCCTACCTTTTTATTAACAAGGACATAAGCAGTGTTGTGTTTCGTGTGACAAAGATACCTGCGCATCATGGATGGAAGGTTTTTGGTCTCAGAGACATCCCTTAGGAAGCTGTCTAGTCCTGCTTTGAATGTTTCAGGTAGCAAAGAGTCTGTACATGCCCTCAGAAGTTCATTCAGCGGTTAATTGTCCTCCTCCACGTACATTCATGGGATCTGTTGTGTTTTCCTTCCCCCGGCTGCTCTTGGGAGCATGCGGTTTGGGTACTAATGCTGCATGCTGGCACCAAGTTGCATTTCACAGGGAAAAATATGCAGTCCTCCATAAGCAGATTAGGAAACACAAACACTGAGAAATGGAGAACAGAGTGGGAAAAGAACTCTTATCCAAACAACACCCAGGGCAAGCACCAAGGCCTCCACTTGGTGAGAAAACTAGGGAAAACATGGGATTTAAAAATGAAACTGATGGGAGACTCTGTTACTTTGCACCATTAAAGTGATAGTGTTACCTCACTCCTGACAGGCCCATCATGGTCCCGTTTATAGCTAAGCTCAGTTCTGTATGAACATCAAAAGATGTCTCTTGCCCAAGTCTGCAAGCTGCACAGTGCACACAGTAACATCTGGGAATTCAAAGACATCTGGATTGTTCAATGTTTTCATGGTCTTGTGGGTCTTGCTGTACATGAGCAAGGTGCCTGCAGCCCACCAGTCTACTGGGCAGCACAACAAAAAGAAACCATTGCAGCCTGGGGTGTGGTGGAAGATGCAAGAGAACCGAGTGCACTCTACCGAAAGGAGCCTCGATTCACACTCTGCATCTGGATCTTTTCCTGGGTTAATAAGCGTGAGCAAACCCCACGCACTGCTCCTACCTCTTCCAAATCTCCACTTTCTTCCTCTCTCTTCCTCTTTCTGCTTTTCCCTCTAGCTTGTCCCTTGGATGTTATTGCATTTTCATTATTCTGCACTTTTTAAATATCCCTAGCAAAACCTGGGCATTACAAAAAGAAAAAAAAACCCAAAGGCAAAAAGAAGGCAGAAATATTTAATACATAAACAGCTGGTTTGTAGGAATCCTGATGTCATTACTTCAAAAGAATAAAGGAGGAGTATAAATTTTAATTCAAGTCTCCCACTCAGTTGTAAAACATGCTGCTGTATTTACACTAAAATAATCATCAGACAAACAGTTGTCTGTTTTTTCCCAGAAAACTCTATCCTGGATTTGTTCTTAGAGAGGAAGTTGTTCATAGCCTCTTACACCCCCCATCTTGGATGCCTGCTATTTTAGGATTGTTCCACTCCTTTTTTGCCTCTCTCCCCATAAAACTGGAATTAATTTAGCCAACACAATTACTTCATAAAGCCTCCTTCTCAGCATATGAATCCAATTTTAGATTTTCAGGCTTAAAAATAAATATCTGACAAAAACTCCAAACCAAACAAAAAAAAAATGTTCTAAAGAGGGAGGAGAGAAAGAAAGCTCCAAAATTCATTGTTTCAGCCTTAGCTATCTCCAACATATTCACCAGGGTCACATCCATTTTACTGTAAGGGATGTGTAATCTCTGGATGGATCTGCTTAGTAAAGATTTAGTATTGAATGGGTGATGCCTGAAAGAATAGGAGTGTGACTGTAGTGTGTTGCCCAGGGATGGTTGCTCATTAAGCTGCCCAGAATAAACAGTGTATGCATGCAAATTAGAAAATGCTTGGGGAAAGACGCCACTTACATAGTAATGGCCTATCTCTCAGAAAATCTGTTCTGTAAAATTAGTTGTTTATGGAAGACTGCACTTTACTTTTATACTCTCTGTTAAGTGTGTAAAAATATATTAATGACTTTTTGCAAATTATATTTGAGCAACGTTTGCAGTAGATGTGGTCTCTCAGTAGCTGTATTAGATGTACAGACATTTTAACACAGGCTGTTAACTGGACCAAGGGGTCAACACAAGCCTTCTGGAGCAAGCAACCTGAAATACATTTGAGGCTGTCTTCCACATGAGAAATTACTTCAGCCATTCCCTAATAGCATCTTCCCTCTCCAGACCAAGATTCTTCAAGGAAAAGGAGGTTTGTATGCAAAATAGGTGTCCAAACTTCAAAAAGCAATGAAAATATGCCTCAAAGACAGAGCAAATGTCCCTTCCAAAACTTTGGTTCCTATGCACAATCCCTCCAGTGCCATGTGGGACATGGGGGCTTTATTTTTCCCTTTTTTGCTACTGGGTTACCAGTTCAGCATTTTCAACTTGGTTTCCCTCTACCTTGGGCAAAGCCTGGAAAACTTAAACTGCCCCCTAAAAAGGGACAAACACAGCTCCACTATTTACACCTACACTCCTATTCTGCTCTTTCTTTTTTTCCCATAGATAGTGAAAAATGAGATCTTTCATAACAGGCCTATAGTCTGTTATGTCCTACTCTCTGATGGTTTGGCTGAACTCAAATAGAAGTTTTCAAAAGGTTTTCAGATCTAGAAAAAAATGCCCACAGAGCTTCAGAATACACTGGATTTGACTGACAGCTAATTTTTCTCCCTACTTTTCTGTCTGATTGTGCAATCAAGAAATCAACTATTCCAGACAAATTTTCAATACAGAACCTCTTTACCATCCTTCTGGATATGATGTCACTAGGGTACATCCTGAGGGTTTCCAAAAAAAATGGGATTCCTGCCTGATGGCACAATAAGAGTAGTAGAAATTTTAAGACTCACAATAAATACTGGGAGAGCAGTGACAAACTTACAATGGTTGGCATCAAAATCAGAAATCACATCTCCTGGCTTTCTCCTGGTTTATATCCATCATATAGTGTTTTATGTTCCTGGCAAATCATTTACGGAAAGGTTTTTGGAAATGAGTGCTTTTGGAAATGAGGTCTTCTAAGTGAAAATGTAAGCACTGCAATAAATGACTTGATCTTCAAATGTATTCAACAGCCTATGGCTCTTTCGGAAATCAGAGCTGTGGAGTGCTCAGTGCTTTAAAAATGAGTCTCATTTTCTCTTGTGCTCAACTTTGGATAAAAGACTTATTTTAATGTTCAGAAAAGGAGGATTTGCTCATACTGCATAAGCAATCTGTAAACCTTAGAGCTTCTAAATGTGAAGTGCTGCTGTTAATTCCCTTATTCTGTTGTGGGCTTGAAGGTGTTCGGTGGAATAAATTGGAAATGTGACTTGGAACATTTTTTATAGGCTTTGAGGAAACAAGATCCAGATGACAATTGATGTGACATACTTGTCACCTGCAGCGGAAAACCACCACCAAGAGGGAAGCCATAAGGCTTCTCCCCGTGCCCACAGCATCCTACGCAATTTGTGGTACAACAAAAAAGTCTTTGCAGCCATGTATTTATTTGTCTTGCTTGGTGCCCTTTGTGCTACTCCCACACATTGGACTTTAAAGCTTTCTTTGAAAGTTTTATTATCTTTCATATTTCACAGCCCTCAGAGGCATTGATGTTGCAGCCTCTTCTGGGGAACGGGTGGCAAAGCGCTCTTTGTTTCTGTCGAGGGAAGACCCCAAAGGCCACTAAAGCTGCTCAGCAATGTTTCCTTTTAAGGATGAGCCGAGGCATCCTGCTTTCATCCTTAAATCTTACCAGATGAGAGGGAAGCTGTGCTGAGGACCAGGCAATGATGACCTGTGCTGAGTTCCCGCAGTTAGTGAAGATGCAACCAGTGGACAGGCATTGCCAGGGCACTGAGAGCCGGGGGCTGTGCTCTGCCCTGCAGCCCTCCGTGGCTCTTCCTCAGCATCTCCTCTGCACAGCAGAGCTGATCATCTCACTGGATCTGCTGGCAGGCTGCCCAGCCAGACCAGCCATCACTGGGGACAAATCAAATACTGCTGACAGTGTCTCAGATCCACATGCATGAGAAAGCAAAGCTTTTCCCAATGCCTCTTGCCATAGCCCTTTCCCTACTGGGATCACTGCCACGTCTTATTTAGAGATTCCCTCTTTCCAAGCAGGAAAGATTTGAAACTGCAGATTTGTAAGAGGGCATATTTAGATGCTTATATCCTTCTTGCTGGAAAATTTTTTTGTGACTTTGTGTTGTAGGAAAGTTCTTTTCACAAGCATAAATGCTGAGCAAGGAAATACTTCCTAATACGAAAAGATGGACAAACTATCTCAAAAGCACATGGCTGGAGTGCAGGACTATTCAATGCTGAAAATTAATCATGCTGACATGAACCTCCACTGTAAAAACAAGTTGTGTCGTATTATCGTTTTCAGCCCAAGAAATAAATATATATGCTGCAACACTGAAAATAAATCAGAGTCTAGAAATAAACAACCATCTCATTTCCTGTAGGGGTGAATAAAACTAACCAAACAAAACCACAGGAAGCTGTATGGGAGAGAAAGGGGGTAAAGAGAGAGATGGAGAGAGTTTTTACAAAGATATGTGGTGACAAGAGAAAAGGTAGCAGTTTTAAGTTGAAAGAGGGTAGATTTAGATTGAATATAGGGAAGAAATTTTTTACTGAGAGGGTGGTGAAGCACAGTAACAGGTTGTGCAGAGAAGCTGTGGATGTCTCATCCCTGAAAGTGTTCGAGGCCAGGTCAGATGGGGCCCTGAGCAACCTGGTCCAGTGGAAGGTGTCCCTGCCCGTGGCAGGGGTGTTGGAACTGGATGACCTTCAAAGATCCCTTCTAACCCAAACCATCCTGTGATTCCAGAAGGCTATTATGCAAATGGTATCAGTGCAAAGTACTGTTCTATGTGGGCCATCATCCTTCAGTCCACGTAGATTCTCTTGCTCACCAGGGTCTCTAAAACAGCACACGAAGCGTGTATGAATTTAAGGATGGTCACTAGAAGCAGCAGCCTGATGATATCTGGTGGTCTCTCTTCTCCAGAGGGTCATCTGGAGCCTCCCCAGCACTGGCACTCCCTAGACCTGTGAGCAAAGCTCAGTTCTCCCCCATGGGCTTCACTCTTTCACAGCTCCTGAGTTCACACCCAACTTCTCTGTTGCCTGCCTGGATCCAAACACTTGCACTCCTCCTGATATGAAACCAGGATCCAGCAGGAGAGTGGGACTCTGGGAACATCAGGGTGAAGGTAAAAGTATTTCAGCTCTGCCTCCATGATGGGGTATCTGATTCTCATCTGCCTCTTGTACCGCACAGTTGTCTCTGCTTCTTCGCTGCTCTCCATGTAGAGCTGGCTGCTCTCCTGATACCTCCTCCTCCCGCTGTTTCTCTTTTCCCTTCTCTAGCTCAGTCAGCACATGCTTCAAGACTGATTCAGCTGCTTCCCCTGCCTCCATGATCACCAGCTCCTTCCCTGGCAATTTTTCTTCCTGTGGATCAATTGTCTAATTCAACATACACCTCAAAATATTCAACTGTTTAACATCCCCTCCATAGTCTCCTCAAAGTCTTGTCTCAGCTCCAGGATCTTCTTCAGCTTTGTCTCCCATCTATGTCTTGTCTCCCACAGGTTCCTCAGATGCTATTTCCCACCTAAAGAGTTTCCATTATAAATATTACCCAGGATTATCTGCCTCCCACAGCCAGGCATCTTTGCTCTCTCTGCCTTTAAATGACTTTCACTGCCGTCAAAATTGCCTTTATCTCCTTCCTCAGATCTGCTAAAACATCATATCAAGCTTTCTCTCCAAACTCTAGGCAAAATCACAACCCTCTTCCCCAGTCAAGGCCTCCAGCAATCATTCTGTGTTTGGATTTTTAAGAGTTTTGCCTGAATCAATCTTGTTTTGAAATAGTAAAGATAACAGCTTGCAAAGTACATACATTTACATACCTCAGTTCATTCAAATTAAGTGGGAAAGATAAGAATCTCCAGCAAATTAATTCTGCTAATGTTCTAAGCTGTGAATTTCAATCAAAGCTGAAAACCAAACCAACTCATCTAAATGGTTGGCTCTTGTTACACTTTAAGTGATCTAAAAGCATGCATCAATAAGCAAAGCAACTTCACTTTGTACAGCTGAGCTCCAGACTGATTTGCTGCTTTCCAGAATTGTCTGATAAAAAAAGCCTGTCAGCTCCAGCTAATAAGAGAAAATCAATCCAGAGCCAAAGAGCAATAAAAATGTTGTAGCAAGTTCAGAACATTTTGTCACAGCTAAAATTGGTTTCCTATGAACCATCTGAAATCATGTGGACTGCAAAGCCTTGCAGTTCACAACTGTAAAAATAGCAAATGCTCCAATGGCTCCTGAAGCAAGCAAGAAAATCCACTTTTTGTCCCAGGATGAGGGACAATGATGAGGTGAAGAGGAACAAATGTTACACAAAGGGTTTGGAAATTAATTAACTACTAAGTACTCTGGGCAACTTGAAACCCAGTAGTTTAGCTGGAGAACCCTTGTGGCGTTCAGACCATCTGCATTTTAATTTGGATAATGTAAACCTGGACTGCATCTTTTAAGGCAAACTGAGACTTACAGATCAGAGATAAAAGTGATGTGGAAAACTAAGTGCAAATACAAGTGGGTCTGAAAACAGCTGGGATGCTTTGTTCCCACCGTTCCCACACTGCCAGAGTGGCTGGGTACCCCACAGGCTCTTATTTGGATTTCTAAATATAATTTACCCTGGTGCAACTAAATCCCAGAAGTGTATGGGGAGAGATAAGGGTAGTGTTTACAGACATATAGATGCCAGATTCCTATGGGGGTTGTGGATTCACTGTGGATATCCCTGCCTTGCCAGTGGCCAGGGCAATTCCCAGCAGATGGGTCTTGGAACACAGGGCAGAGGGTAGAGGGGATAACACAAAGGCTGCAAGCAAATAAACCAGCAGTGCTGCCTGTGACAGTATTTTTTGTGTCCTGGGAGGCTGGGGCTGATGATGGCAAGGGATGAAGGGATGCCCATACATCATGGCCACCTGGCACAGCCACAGCCTGGCTGCTGCTCTGCAGAGACCAAGGCCACCTCCTCAGCTTCCAGTCTGCCCTCTGAACCAGCAAGGACTTGATCTTGCTTCTGCAGCTGAGAGACTAAAATGTTTCATACAAGGCAAAGCAGTCCCTGACCTTTTTTTTTAAAGAACCTCTTGTGTTTCCACTGCTGGAGGAAGCCAGAGCCCTGTGTTTGGCCACAAAAAGGCTTCCCACGAGCAGATGTGCTCAGAGCATCCACCCACACAGCTCCAAGAGGAAGGGCCTTGGGAGGGAGCAAGCAGCTTGGTCTCCACCAACTCTTTTCACACAGATGAATGAACAGTCGTTGAACAGAAACGTCTTTTCATCCTCAGCAGTCGAGGCTGTGCTCTGGCCTGTGACCCATTCCCTCCCAATCAGACTAGAGGAGAACCCAGGATTCATGATAAAAGACTGCTTTCCCCTCTGTTCTTCTCCCTGTGGCACCACACAGCTTGAGCAATGTAGCAGTTTCAGATTGTTTTAAAGCAGGTCCCTGCTTCTATTTTTGCAGGTCCCTTCTTTTTTGCAGCAACGTCTCGGCCCTGTAAATTTTGGTGTCTGCTGCATATGGTGTGAATTGTCCTCCGCAGGCAGTATGGGGAATTAAGCAAACAATCCTCAGCTCCAGGGGAAATATGATAAATATGATAAATATCTCCATACAATCTACACAGAAATGATTTTCAGTGAATAAAGCAGCTCTGGTTCCATGCCATCACACTGATGAGTGCATCTTCCACACACGGTGTGGTGCAGCTCCGAACGTGCTCTGTGCGACCCTGACAGAGTGTTCATCTGCTGTGGTCCACCTCATTCCTGGGGGCAGATTGTACATTTTATAGATTGTACATTTAACTGATTGTACTATGCACGTTTCGTTCCTTGCTGATCATACAAGCTGATAACTACCTTGATAGGACTATTAATTTAAAGTGTTTGCATATTTTTCTTGGCATCTGCTAAGAAGAAACCAAGTGCTGTTGTCCCCGAATGCTGTGGGGTAACACTTCCTTCCCCTGAGCTTCAGAAATAACTTCCTAGCACTGTCAAACCTATATGTCACTTATTTTCTCCACAAGATATTTTTTGTCAGTGTGAAATGATCACACTTCCTTTACCCTCTTGTTCATTCAGACAGTTCACCCTTGGTGGAAGAATCTATATATTGCAATGGTTTTGCGAAATGGTTGCTCTGCTTTTACTCAAGAGCCCTCTGTGCTACTGTGATAATATTGTAGGAGATAAGCTGTGAGAGAGGAAGCTGCAGAGAGCAGTCTAATGACTTTTACACACGCAGGCACCACTTTTGTATGAATTATAATGCAATTTAACAGTTGCAAGATCACACAGAATTTTTAAAGTGATATTAAATAAGCAGTGATTTTATACTAAAGCACAGGCAAGAAATGGAGCCCACAGGTAGAGCTGAAAAAATGGCATATCAGAAGAGGCTGGGCTTGTGCCTAGGGTATTCGGTCTCTCCATAGCTATCCGGTCAAGCTATTCAGGCAGACCAAGTTTTATCTTCGTGGAAAGTTTCTGAGTAGACACTCAAACTGTGACAAAAAGGGACAAATACACCATCAGCAGTAAGTTTGTTCTAAGAATAAAACAGGCGTGACTGTGGGGAAAGCAGACTGTGAAACACCATAGACACAACCAGAAGGAGCCAGTGCAGTAAAAGAACACAAGAAAATTTTAAATTTAATGCTGATTGTGTGCATCATGATAACTACATTCAACCCCACCCCTGCTGTGAAACGACAGGAGATACAGAGCTGACAGAGAGGAAACAACAGGGAGGCAATAGGGGAAGGGAAGAGCAGCTTCCCACAGCCCACAACTCCCTGCATGACTCAGTCTTTCGTGAAGCCCTAAATCCATCCTTTCTGGGGAGAAATGAAGATGGTAACGTTGCTACATCACTCACTCCGAGGCACTGCCTGCTGCCCTGCTCAGCATGGTGTGCACGGACACTGGGCCGTGGTCAGCTCTGCCATTGGTGCAGCGTGGGGTCCTGCCTGTGTCTGTGCCTGCTATTGCAACGTGCAGCTCTGCTGCCAGCCCGCACACCACAGCATATGCACAACACGGAGCAATTATGCTTACTGCTGGCATGGTTTCCTCCCCAAAATTAGATTCTTATTGATTATGATAACTAAAGCAGCCTTACAAGGAAAGTACTTTGGCATTTGGGCTCTTTTGGCACAATTATTTGTCAGAAAATTAATGGCATCCTTGGCTTTGTTTTCCAGATGGACAATGTAAGCGGCTTCAGGCTCCCCCCTGAATTTCCCTTCTGCTGCTGTCTGTTCACAGCTGTATTGAGCAGAGTCCTGGCAGGCTGGAGCTCAGCAGACAACCGGAACAGGGAGAGAAAATTTTCTGAGTTTTAACTTGTGTCAAAATGTTTACTCGCTTCATACACAGCTGATGCTCTTTCATAATATATAAATATGCTGTTGCTAAAACTTTAATGGGCATAATTACAGCTCTTTGAAAATTCTAATTATATGGATTATTAGGAAATAAGAGCTTGGATAGGATCAGAGGATTTGGATGGGCTGTCAGTGATGCAACCTCTGCGCCTATAACTCCCTATATGTATACATTCCACTTCTCCACTTAATATGACACTGCAGGCAGTACATTTCACCAGGCATGTTTCACATCCTGCCTTGCTCAGTCACTCCAGCTCTGGCCCTGAACCTGCTTAGGATTGTCACTGTCTCTCAGCCAAGACCGCCTTGTTGTACCCCTCACACAGCAGACCATGCCATGGTCCCAGTCAGCCCCCCAGCCCTCAAATTCTTGTTCAGGGTGCTAATTTTGAGGTTTTCTGCTTACTCTTGTCTCCTACAAGTGAGGTGTCATTTCTCTTTTAAAATATCCACCTTGAGGACTTTCCTGAGAGATGATTTACAGGTTTGTGTTTTCCTGTTTTCAGATTTTATGTGTTTTGTAATCAGCTCTGGGTGATAGCAAGAGCCAGAGCTGCAGAGGAGTGAAGCTACAAATCCAGCACAAAACCAGTCTTGCTCATTGACATTTGCCTTAAATGGGTTATTACTCTTCCTCTTGGTCACTACAGGATGAAACAAGGAATTGAATTATTGAATGTTGTGAGAAATCAGATTGCCAGTTTACAGACTTATTATAATACTTGGTCTGAAATGTTAATCTGCTACTAATAAAATTGCTTGTATTAGCAGTTGTTCTCAGGCTGGGGCGGCATAGACCAAATTTCACCTAAAAATTTGGTGCCCTCTTTGCACCATGAATTTGTCTCACAAATAGACCCAGCCCTATGACTGGGAGGCCTTTTTCTTTTGGATTGGTCAAAATGTGTTACAAATGGAGAGGATGCAGCTTTCAGGCACACTGGTCTGACTTCAGACTGCCTTTTCTTTTTAGTGCATGCGAAAATGCAGTTAATGTTTATTCTGTCTGGACACTCTGTGTGGAGCTGAGTGAGGAAGCAGACTCTGGATGCTGCACAGAATCACTGCTGCTGCCAGACCCCACCACCTGTGTCAAGCTGTCCCTACAAACTCGCTGGCCCTCTCACTCTGCAGATGAGGTTTTGGGGGGGTGATAAGGATGCTGTATTGCCTCATGCCTCAGGAGAAGGGAAATAGCTCAACAGGCCCCATTAGGTGCAGCTGGTTTGGCAGCTGACTGCACCCACTGCTTGTGCACATCAAGATCTGCTTGAACAAAGTCTCTCTGCAGCCTCTGGAGAGGCTCAGGACATGTGGCTGGGATGAGAGATCTGTGCCAAATCACCCTCCATCCCTGCTGTCCCTGCCTGGACAGCCAGCTGAGTGGGAATCCATGTTTGGAAACCTGTCTTTGATATTCCCACCCTCCCAAAGCCCCCTGAAGTTTGTCAGCTCTGACCTACCAACCAGAGCAGTCCCAGCCGATGGGATTCTTTATGCAGACACAAGCTACAGTGTTATGTGAGCATTAGAAAGGCTCTCTCTGACTTTTTTGGGAGTTATAAGTTAACTGCCAAAGTTTAATTTAATTAAATTTCTGTGAAGGCACAAGAAATTTCAGGCCATGAAACATTCTCGGTATAAAAAGCCATCAGCTTTGATTGTGCATGGAAGATTACTTACATAGGTATTTTTCTAAGATTTAAGAAATCTGTGTGTTTAAGAAACCCTTTCAGGACACTGCTGGAAAGGAAGCAAGGAGGAAAGATGTCAGAGGGGCTATTGCAATTTCCCAAGCATGACACAGGAGGTTTCTGAAGGCCATGAAGTAAAAGTTGATGTCTGGGGCACTTGCCAGCCCCGTCACTTTCTTTGCAAAGGCAAAAACCCACGAAAGGTCATCAATACAATAGAGAGGCTGAGTGAGGCTGGGAGGGAGCTGTGCACAGAACAGAGCATCCACCACAAAAATATGGGATAAATAACCCCGTCTGTTATGATACAGGGCTGCCTCTCATCCCACACAGAGAGCAGCCCCTGCCATTGCAGCCCTTCCATGGTATGCTTTTAAGTGATTGCAAACATTTCAAAGATTTTCATTTTCAGAAGTATTACATAAATAGTTCTGGGATTTGAAATGTTGTTTGAAATTTCAAGACAAAAAACTGAAAAATCTCCCCCTTTCAGGGATTGTCCATTCTTCATCCTTACACAAAATACATCAAGCAAAGAACATTTGGGGTAAAGTCAGCAAGGTTTCTAAACTGACTATTTTTTATTTAAACCTTTGTTAGGAGTATCAGTGATCAAACACAACACATCAGTACGGATAAACCAAAGTAAATGTCCAAGTTCAGCCTACAAATAGCTTGAGCACACAGTTTCCTTCTACTCACGATGATAAATTTGGTTCTAAGTTGTTTAACATTAAAGTCCTAGTGACAGAACGGGATGACTAATTCATAGGGAATAATTTACTCATTAATTCAGCCGTTTTTCTGCTATCTTATTTTTCATGAGGAGATTGTAATATTCTCACATTCATTCCCTCCTTGAATGTCTTCATCAAATAAGCTCATGACTTTATTAACTGCTTGTAGCCCTGCCTGGATCCCACCGGATCAAGACACAGGATGTGTTCAATGGTACACAGCAATCGCCAGAGAATAAAAGCCATAAAGATGGGGACCCTTTATCTCAGCAAAAGTGTGATTAGAAGACTAGTGGTTGAAGCAAACAAATAATACAAGGGTAAAATGCTGAAAGGTGAAGTTATTTTTCCTCTCATAACACAAGAAAGAGAGGGCATTCAATGAAATTTCAAGCCAGAAACTACACGTCAAAAAAAAACCCACAAAAAGAACCCCGAAAAAACCCTCAAAAAATTACAACATTGGAATCTACTTCACAAGACAGTGCCAGCACCAAGAGCTTAGCACAATTCAAAGGAAGATTAGACATTTATATGGATAATGGGAATAACGGATCAGAGAAAAAGATTTTTAAAGCAATATAAATCCTTTTGTTTCAGGGCATTGCCAAGCCTTGCAAGGTCAATTCCTCACAAGTGTTTGCATTTGAAATTCAGAATATGAGCGTCTTGTTCTCTCATGGTCTAAGGACACAGCTTGCATGGAATTTCTGTTCCTTTTTGGGATAGGTGGAAACTCAAACTGGTTGCACAGTTTATACACATGGCCTTGTCAATTTATTGTCCACAGCACTATCTTCAGCAACATCACTTGCCCCAGTGTTCCCGAGGCTGAGGAGGGCAGCCAGGTCGTGATCTGGATCACAGGCTCAATTTCAAGAGGACATTTCTGGAGGCCTGTTTCAGAAGCTAACCGTGCTCTGTGGCATCAGCTGTGGCTGCAGGGGAAGATGAAGCCGATTCCCATTTGCAAAGGACCAGGGAAGGAGGAGGGCTGGCAGCTGGAGATGCTCTGTTGATTTGCTAGGAGTAAGGGGCAGCACTTAGAAAGACATGGAGAGATCAGGGAGCACCATCACCTTCCAGCCTTAGTCTTCTCAAAGCACTTAGAGTTTGTATCAAATAAAGAAGAAAAGACAACTCAAAAAGATACTGTGAGGTCCCCTTCCCATTTCAACACCTAAATGTTCTGGATGTCAATACATTCTGTAACACATTTCCGTATTTTTGACAGACAGGATTTTGCAGCACCAAGAAAAACTGAAGCTTTTTTAAAGGTGGGGGAGCTGAAGATCTTTTCCAGTATAGTTTTGTATAGATTTAAAACCCTTAGAAATCAACTATCAGATTTTGTACTTTAGAGTCACCACCTTTATGAAATTTTCCCTCTCTTCTTCATTGTGTCCTCAGGCCCTTTATGAGATGTGATTTGTAGGAAGGTAGGCATTTAATCAGCTTAGGCATTAAATAGGCCCTGGCACAAGAGCCTGGACAATGCTTGCGCAATTCCAGTTCCTTCCAGACCTGCTGTGAAAAATAATCTCGTGTTCTGTAATGAGAACAGTAAATTACAGGGAAGCATGCAAAGTAAAATGGCCATGAATCTTCCATGCTCCCTGGTGAGACCCCCACTAATTAGAAAGGTGAGAGAGGCTTTTCCTGGAGCAGAGCCAGAACTGTGCCTGTGTCACCATTTCACAAAGTTACTTAGTGGTTCATGTCACTGGGTTTCCATTTCTCCAGGGTATTTCAGTCCTCCCATAGAGGCTGGATCTGGACATGTTCTGCTGATGCTCATTAAGTGATGTCAGCCAAGGACGTGGCTTGGGATTCCTCAGGGGAATTTTTCCTGTTCTGGTTTCACTATAAATAAGTGAATAACATTGTAAATGCAAGGGTCCTAACAATCTGGACTCCAAGCACAGTTTTGACTAATCTGTTTCTTTCTCAATGGTTTTGTCTAATATAGCCTGTCCTGTGCCTCTGTGTAACCACACACACATTCGAAGGCCCAGGTGCATCTGTGCCCCATCCTGAGAACAAATGGCATAGCCTGGCCTCCACCATATAATTAAACTCTCCTGACCTCCAAAACTGTGTGGCTACTTCCAGGCAAGCCCATGGGAGTGGCCACTGACCCAAGCCTGGAGTCCCTGAGATGCTTCCAAGGAACCTTTGCCCAGCCCTGGTTACTATGAGGCAGATTCCTGGGAAAAAACATAAGGGCTGTAAAGACTACTGCCTGGCTCCAACAGGCAACTGAATGCCATTAGGAAGGAAAAAGTCTCACTTTAAAAGTTCCCATTTTCTCTGGGGCAAGGAGCACAGTTTATTCTGGTTTGTTACTAAAAAAAAAGCAGAACTGACAAAATGATTTAGGAGGCTGTGAGTTTCCCAGTCTGTTTGTCACACCCTTCCTGGCTGGTCCATCCCGTGTGAGGCTGTCTAACACTTTGTATTGTTGCATCTCAAATGCCATCCACCTGTGGGAACTGAAAAGAAACCCCGTAATATTAACCCAGCCTTTGACCAACACAGAGCATCAAGTCACTTGCAGGGAGCAAATATCCTTCCTGCTAGCCAGAGATAACATTCATTTTCTCCCTCAGCCTCCTGGTGCACAAACACTGTCTGTCACCAGGAACCGATCTTAGAAATCTCACACAAAGGACATGCTAGACAGTAATGAAGTTTCAGGAATATCCAAAAAAATATCACTTCTATAATTTTCAGTCAGCTCAGTTACATTTAAATAGTACTGTAAAAAAACAGAAATTTGCCAGCTACCCCTTTCTTCTTCCTCTTTTTTCTTTTCTGTTGAAGAGGAGCTTCTACACCAGGTTTCCTTCTCTTTCTCTTTCTAAGTAGTGTCACTGTGCTTTGTGGAGCACACCCCCTGCTAGATCACCTAGCTGGATCCGAGAGCCAAACCATCCAGAGACCAGGGACATTACCAGGAAGGTGGCTAAAGCCTCTCGCTAAAACAGTCCAGTTGGTGATGCCAAAAGCACAGGCTTCACAGCAGGCACAGACAGCAACATGGGACTCTCACACAGATACTACATCATCAGCTCATGGTCCAGCCTTGCACCAAGACCAGAAGGAGCCATCACAGTTCCTTCTACTGACTACCAAGTCCATCAATCTACTTGCAGTGGGAAGAGAGAGGAAGAGGTCATTTTAAGGTATCACTATTGCCTGCATAGAGAGCTGGCAGTCACATCATGGGATTGCAGCTCCCACCGCCACAAAAGTCCATGAAACTCCTCTGCTCCCTCTCAGTAACTCAGGCTACAGGGCAAGGAAGCATGAGGGAGTATCTGTCCTGTTAACAAGGTGCCCACAGCAGTGACAAATCTTAAGAGTTCAGGCTGGGACAAACCAATCAGTCTGGCTTGGTACCCTTGGTGTCCTACTGGAAAGTAAGGGCCAAGCTAAAAGAAAAAACTTGTGTCCTGTAATAGACATACTGCTCGCAGCCCATGCACTCCTTATATACAAATAAATATACTGTCTGTAGTAATCATGGCTACTTTGGCAGGAACATTCTCTGAAGCTCTTGAAATGTGTGTGCTAGGAGCCAAACATGCATCCTCAATTCTGAAACTCAGGGTGTGCTTTGGGAAGGTTGCTAGTCCCACTCAACACACTGGTTTGATGTACATTCAAAATAAACCATGTTCTTTTTAAAGGATGTGATAGACCCAGTGTGAACACGTGGAGCTATGAGGTGCAGCATTCGAGTAAATTAAAAATGCCAGGGCACCAGATTGGGCATGGGAATTCAATTTTCCATTGGCAGAATTTTCTTTCAATTTTCTTTTGTCTGGATGTGCTTCTGCTCTCCCACACAGTGCTTAGGAGATAGAAGAAAGCAGGAATCATTCCCAAAAGCAGTCTGATTAGAGCCACACAGCTCTGAATGTGAGGAGAGGTCCATAGCTTAGATCAGGGCAGCCAAGCCAACCCAACGCAGGGCAGAGGCCACGCTCTGGTGGGGCTTGATTCACTTGTGTTAATGTGGCCAAAGTCCCCTGGATACAAGGATCTGGTTTCTCTTGGGCTTACTTTTAGAAATATGAGGCTGAGAAGGGAAAATTTTTTCTCTGTCACTTCACCATCCATCCTCTCTACTCACTGCCAATGCCACTTGCAACAGCCCAAAGATCTGCACTGCTGTAATATTTGTGTTTTCTTGAAGGCAAATCATGCCCTCCTTGAACATTCAAAACAGCTTCCAGACACCCCAAGTGGGTTACCGACACTGCTGGCACAACCATTATGCAGTGCCTGCAGGGATTAAAGGGAGAGCATCAGCAAGGGACCATCATCCGTAGATGCATCTACAGTCACAATCCCTCCCTTTTCCTTTGCTGTGAGCAGAGAAATGCCGAGATCCTCAAAGGTTTGAAAAACATGCTTACATGCCTTGCAGCAACTGGGCTTCAACTGCTTTCTTCATCTGAATTCCTTCCATTTGCCTGATTAGCTGCTCTCATCAGAGAGAACAGAGATGCAGTCAGATAACGTCCCGTCCCCTGCGCCTCCCCAGGCGCTGACTCACGGTAGACAATGGGAGCGTCTCTGCTCATCACAGCTGACACCCGAGAGAGAAAAAGGATGGTGGGGAGAATGAAAGAGCTGATCACTCAAACATGTGTGTGCACAGACACAAGAACAGCAGACCATAAGAAGTGACCTTTGGGGAAGCGCACAGAGGAGCTTTGTTGTTCTTCCATTTGGTATCAGAACCCAATGTGTAATACAAGGGGGTTTTAACTTTCATTTTCTTTCATGAGTGTCTAATACAGAGCCTAATTAAAGCCCCTCTGTTTCCAGATCAGTGAAAATATGCAACCTGTATATAAATGCTTTCTCTACTAGCTGAAAAGCCAAAATGATGTTATTCAGTTCTGCTTAAGAAACAAGCAAATTTTAAACGTGGAGCAGTCTCAGAAGTAACTTCCAACTATAAAACAAAGCAATGTGGAAACACAGCTTTGAGAAAGCATGGCCCTGCTTCTCATTTAAACAGACATATTTATTGATGGTGAGACATAATGCATTTCAATCTCAGCTGAATAACTCACCTCAAACGTTTTGAAAGAAACACGAATCTATTTTGAAAACACATTTCCTTCTGTAAGCATAAAAGATGTCCAATTTACATTTTCCAAGTATGTCATTTTTTCTGAACAGAAAAGCACATTAAAAGGTGAAGGCAGAAGTCTGCAAACTTGCAACATCCTTTCCCAAGAAGATGTGTTTTACTCGTGCCTTAATAAACGTATATAAAGCAAGGCAGCATCTAATAAAATTAAGAGCTAGGCAGAAATGTGGAGGAAGGTCTGACAGCAACAGAACACAATATTAAGAATTTTTTATGTCTAAAAGTTAGTTTTAGGAGAGTTTAGTGCTTTGCAGTGTAATGTGCTTAAACAATCAGTCCAAAGAGGAGAGAGGAATTTGGGCTTCTGGATTCTTTTGCCAGGAAGAGAAATTCTCATGTTTTTTGATATTAGAAAAAAATATATAACTGACATCAAGGCATCACCTTGAAAGAGGACTCAGCTTGTGGATTCTGCTCTGGGCAACTTTAACCTTCCATGAGACCTCAGTTTTTGCTACCTTTCCCTGCAGTCCTGTGTAGCACCAGAAAAAACAGAGATCCTCTTCACCATCTGAAAACAGCTGAGATGCATTTTCACTTCCTTATGACATTTAGTCATCTTTCCCTGTCTGATTTTCACGTATTTTACATGCAGTAAGGACTGAATTTCAAAGCAAGCCGTGGCCTCACGGGGTGGGGAGGGGGTTTCCAGGGCAGATGGGTTCTGCAGGGCTGGGCAGCCACTGGCCCACGCCGGCAGCTTGCAAGGATAAAGCTCCTGCAGGATTCACCTGCTCACGGATGGCTTTAGGCTAGGATTTTACCATGTACACGGCATCACAACTTCATATCTGATATCTGATGATCAGCTGCTGGGAACAGCATCAGCACCTCCCCAGCCATTTCCCGAGGGAGGATGTGACAAACCTGGCACTGTGGCAGCTTCCACAGCAGTGCGGGCACAGCTCTGTTACACAACAGATCCCATCACTTCCGATGGGAATGGGAGGCGGGGTGCCCATGGCATCCTTAGCCTCCTCTGCTAAACCCATCTCTGCATCTATTTATTACTAGTGCCCAGCAGTCCCCTGTAATACTAGAGGTGACATTTTGGAAAGGAACATGTGAGAGGATGAGATGCTGGTACAAAAGCTGGGAAATATTTCCTCCTGCATTGCACAGGCGAATCTGAACCCCCATGCTCCTGTGTCCACTGATGCAAAGGTACCAGGCAGGACAGGCAGGAACTGTGGCTTGCCCTCTCTCAACTCTCAGTGATGCCCACGTGCCATTTGTTCCCCAAACTATTTTTGCTGTTTGCTGAGATTTGTTGAGGAGCACAGTAAACATGAAGCCTAACAACTAGNGGCAGTCCTAAAAGGGGCACGGGGAGTGAAACCCCCTGTGCTCTCTAGGAAGGCTAAAGCTGAACGCAACACTAGGCCACATTCAGTTCCTCACAGCAAATATTCCCAAGTATTTGACACCTTGAATGTGAAGAAAAAATAACTTATTGAAAGCAAATATGTTGAATAAGTGCCCTGAAACACAGCTATAGGCACTGAGGTGTCCACAGACATGACCCTATTCCTCCGTCCCTCTATCCTTCCATCCCTCCTTCCCTTTATCTCTCCTCTCACTGTTTCCCTGAGGATGAATCACACTTCCCATGCACCATGGCCTCATTTTTCAGCAGATCCCATCCTTTGGCACTTCTTCCATGCAGCCATTCAGGAGCCGTGAGTCCGCTGGCTCTGCGCTGGCATCCAGCAAACACAGCATCTGAGAGCAAAGCCTGCACTCTTTTTGTAAATTTAGGTTCTAATCATGCTGTGGCTTGATTCCCTGTTTGCAAAATGAGCATATTAATCCTTCCTTTATCCCGCTGTTTATCAGCCTTGACTCACAAGATTGTAAATTCTCTCTGGCAGGGTAGTCTATAAGGATGTGTGCTTGGTTCAACAGAGCCTTGAAACCCCTAGGAGTTTCTAAATGCTGCTGTTCATGTATTATCATATTATTCATCCTGATTAATTTCTGGGTTGTATCTTTAAGCAAAGACTGCTTTTTCCCAAACCTTAACTTCAGAGTCCGCAAGCCAGATTTATCCCTGCTGTCGTGCCATTAAGTTACATTACTGTTAATAATTCCTTGCTCTGAACACAGTGGCTTGTACTTCCCCATTTTGTGCTGCTTCTACAAGTGATAAAGGATAGCTTTGAGGAATTTTCATTGCAAAAGAAATCAATTCTCAGCTCACAAGGGAAGTTAGCAAGGGCCATATAAGGTGATCTCACACCACCACCACTCCCTTTAACAAGACTGTAATTTTTCTGCAAGCTGTACATCTGGATGCCAGCTTTCTAAGCACTGGGGTTGATCTATAAAACCCTGCAAAACAATCTATCTTCAAAATGAATGATAATGCAAATTGTTCTCAGAAAAGAAATCTATCAAAAACAGAAGAATATAAATTAAGGACTGGACATGTTGGCAGAGGAGGAATGCTATATGGTTTACATCAAGTTAATCCACTGCCAAAACTGTCTCTGATTTATAGGCTAAAATGGCAACCCTAGACTAAAGGCGAAAGGGGCGCATTGCCAACACAGAGCTTGTTTCTGCAGAGGCTCTGCACATGCCTAACTCCCTGTGTGCTCCTAGGCTGCTTGGGGGAAGAGCTCCTTGCTCTACCACCACCTTGGAGATGCTGATGTACCTCCCAGCAGCCAGAGAAGGAAGAGCTGCTCAGCTGCATGCCTAGGAGCTACGAGGAGGAGTTTAGTGAGTGATGGCATCTCCTCCACAGCTGGCAGGCCTGGACCCAAGCTCAGCCTTGCTCCCAGCCACTGGTGGCTTGTGCAGGCAGGGAGGGCTGTCCTGGAGGCCTCCTTGGTCCCATCAGCTCTGCCACAGCATTGGCAAGTCTCAGCTGAGGGGCTCAGCCCCAGCCCCGGTGCAGTGGCTGAGGTCCTGCTCACATCACTGTGGGATCCCAGACTTGACCCAGGGCAGTGTGCTTATTATTAGCAGTGAAATCATTAACAACTACCAGCCTGTCCCTGCTGTGGCTCTTTCCGCCGCTCATCAGACTCCCCCCTCTGCAAAGGGGCTCGAAGCCAGCCATGCAAGGCTCTGCACCAGAGGCTCCTGCAGCGAGGAGCTCCACTCCAGAGAGGACAAGCAACCCTGTGGACGGCTGTGGAGGGTGGATGTTCAACGGGACCCAGTCAACCTTTGGCCCTCGGGACAGGAACACAGCAAAGACTCGTTACTGTAGTTACAGACAATATGCAATGCACAGTTGAGAGCTCTTCCTCTTTCAGCGATGGGGGGACCTGGGGGACATTAACATTGTCCATTACACACAAAAATTCGATTGCACAGACATTGAAACTGCAGCGTCAGGCACTCATGAGTTGAGAAGGGCCAGAAATAAGATTGCTAATCTGTCCTTTGTTTAGTCTACTTTTGCATATGTGCTTGATAAGGTCTTAAGTTACACTATCATATGTTTGCAGTTGTATTATAAAACAAACACAAGGAAGCCCAAATCAAGCTGTACAATAACTCAAACATGGGTTTTGCTAATTTCCCAGTTCTTAGTGCGAGTGAGAGCAGCATTTTTGGCCATCAAATGCTCATTTGCCAAACTTGTTGTGTTTCTCCTACAGTTCTGCTCTGCAGCCCCTTTGCTGATGTAATGGTAACCGAAGCTATTAGGAGTGCTGGGAAGAGCCATCAGAAGCCACATGTGAATTTGTCAGCCCCTATTAGAAACTGAGCAAGGTCCCAACTAATTGATGAGACAAAGCAATTTCTGTGATTGAAAGTCTATACTAGAGATAAAGCACTACATTATTATCAGGTGCAGCTTTGATTTTTTGTTAATTACTATACTAACTTTGGAAGAAGGGGGGGGAAGTACTCATCTCACATAAGGTAAAGAAAACCAAAGCGTATACTTGGCAGAGACAGACTGTATTTGTCTGGGATGAAAAACAGGACATATCTGCTGGTAGACAGCTATCCAGGGAGGTATTTTTCCCCTGCTGCACTGTTTCTCTTGGCAGCACAATGTGCTAACTTTAGAAGTGTCTGAATGCCTTTGCTAAAATATTAGCACAAAATAAGCTCCTTTGTGTTTCACCCATTCATGCTTCTTAATTTATGTTCTGGCATCACTTTTCCTTGTATTGTGCAAGTCAAGAGTCTGCACATGGGACCAAAATGTGTTTGTGCTCAGGCGACGATCAGGATAAGTGCTCTTGAAGTTGATACAACTGCACCAGAAAGCCAGAGCCCACTGTGTGTCTTATTTACAATCCGATTCACCCATACCTACTTTGAAATCTTGCTCAGAAAGTAGCAGCATACCTTCCTCTGCCTTGGGGTTGACAGGCTAACCAAAACCAGGAATGAACAGTGGTGCATGAGGCCAGAGCTGTGCTCCCCACTGTCTGCAGGTCTGGGCTCCCTGTTTGCCCCATGCTGACAGAGCCAGAAGCCACCATGAAGTCCATCAGCAGAGCCAAAACATGCCTAGAGTGAAGTGATCCTTCTTCTTTTGATTAGTGTCTATGTTACAGCAATGTGTTTTACTGCCTGGGAAAGAGACAATAAAAAAATCTCCAGCAGTAAATAATGTGAAACAGGATATTCAAGAACAATAATCCTAAGCACTGCATGAAACGAGGGCCTTTCCCTTAAAACACTGCACACTGCAAGTTCCCTGGGGCATCAAAAACTCATTCTTTCATGTTCCTTATGGAACTAAGGGAATTGCTGGTGCTTGACCTATCAAGAAAACAGATATTTTATAAAGGGTAATACCGAGCCAAGAAGTCTACTGCTCTGAAGCCTGACTGACTTACACAGTTTGCAGAAACATCTGCAGCCCAGGAAGTTTAAAACTTCACTTTTCCAAACCTAGAGTAATTCACTGCCTTCCCAGCGAAAAGGACAGGGAAGCAGAAGTACTTGGGGTGCATTTACTTGTAGAGAAGAAATGTGCTATTCAACTCCCCTGAAGGTAGCTCCTAGGATTGCCCCTAAGGCTGCTCAGAGCTGGGATGGGAGCTTGCTTGAAAATCTGGGGTGCTGGAAAAGGCATGGCCAAACCTCAGGTAAACAGGCTGCTGATGTCTGTCTGAGATGCTTTTTACAGATGGGGAGCAAAAAAAAAGGAAAAGCCCTTTTAACAGGAGCCTCCAACCTCCTTTGCTCAACCCACCCTTGCCCAAACTAAGCTGCAGCTCTACCAGATTGGAGGCCAGAGTTGAGCATGGGGGCTTAGAGTTGTGGCTGCCTGATCCTGCTGCTCCCACACCTTCAGGGACAGCAAGGGGGGACTGATGTCTCTGAAGCCACCAGAGTACCTGAGTTTTGGCATCCCCAGAGAGCTGAGCTCTGACACTGACTTTTCCTCTAACACATGTGTCCCAAGGCTGCACAACTGCCAAAAACTATGCTGAAAACATACTCCTCCATCCTGACTCCTTAAGGGTTTTTTCTCAGATTTCAAGCCGTAGAAATAGGTACTATTCATCCTTGACTCTGCGTTTGTTGTACCCTCTTCATATGAGGATGCTCCTGCAACATCTGTGAAAAGCTGCACTTCCAAAGCACCTCACACAGGCAGCTCAGACCGCAGATGACTGGGAAAGAGGGAAAGGAGGATGGAAAGTAAGAGGAAGAGCAAGCACCAATGCACCCAGGCTTGTTTCAGTCTTCCAACACAGGCCAACACAAAGGCAGGATGACTGCAAAGCTGGCAGGTAAAAGTTAAATAAAGGTACCTGCCAACTGGAGGGTGAGCATGATGCTAAGAAAACATGGCTAAGTGCATGAAGCGGTCCAGTGGAAAACAAAATAAGCATCTACATTATCATTTTTTGAACTGTTTATAGCTGGGTCTAATCACAGGCCTATTACTGTCAATGGACAGATTCCAGGTAGCCAGGGCTGAAGTTGGGTTTGGCTCCATATCTTTGGCTCCATAGCTTTGTTTGGGGATGTTAACAAATATGTTTCATGGTATATAATGGATAGAAGCACCACTGCTGCCTCTTGGCTGCACAGTTCAGAACAAGGAACTGGCTCAACAGCCTTGGGCCAGAAAGGCAGCTCTGTCTGCTGCAGGAACACATCACTTGATTCCGATGCAAACTCTCTAATTTATGCAGACAGACATACTTGTACACAGACAAACATGCCGGGTTTTCATCTCAGCGCATGGATGAGTGGGCTAATGAAAAGAGATGACATCTTTCTCTTACACACACGCAGTCACCTACACAAACCCATGCTAAAAATATTTTGTAAAGGCAGCAGTCAAGTACACTGAATAGGGATTAGCAGAATTAAGACTGCCTATTCATTTTGATACTGTTCTAAGAATTAAAGTTAAGCAATAATAGTATTGTCCTCAGTGTTATATTAACAATTCCTGCTCTATTTGTTCTGAAAGTACATGCCTTGTATTAAAAATATCTTTTTTTTTTTTTTTTCCCATCTAAAGTCTTGGGGGGAAAAAACAGGAAACAAAATCCCAGTCATTATTTGTAAAAGTTTCTGGAGAGTTTTCTCAGGAAAAGCAAAAGCAAAAACATGGAGATTAGGAAATGTCAGAGTTAGGGCTGCCCAAACATGGAGACACTTTTGATTTACTCACATGTCCATCTCCAAATAAAGTGAACCTAGACTGCACAGCCAGCCCTGGTTTTTGAGTGACTAACTCTGCAGTCTCAGTGGCAGTTTTTAACCAAAGACATCTATGCATTTAAATTCCAGGGGAAGATTTCCCTATTCATTCTTCCAAAAGGAAGATGAGCTCTGTGCCAGGGTGGTTCCCCCACCACTGGCACTACCTGAGTCACTGGCAGTGGTTCAGGCTGCCACCCCCTCTAAGAGCAGCCTGAAGGAGGAGACATTTCAGCCATATGTTTGGTGGCTGAGCTCTTACACCCTCTCCTTCACATCCATTCCACACTTGAGCTGTTCTGTCCTGTCCCCTCCAACTGTCCCAGTTCCAGGCCTGTCGCATAATTTCTCCAACTCCCTGAAGTCCCAGTATCCCCATCCCGCCAGCTGTATCCCTATTTCTCTCCTTCCCACTAATCTCATTGCTCAGCCATTTTCAGCTCCCCATGTCCAGTTTCTTTGCTATGCATTTCCAGTTCTCTCTTATTTTCCACCCTTTCTATCCCTCATGTCTCACCATCCCATTCTTCTCCCTCTTTTTCTCTTTCAATTGAGATCAGGCAGCAACATCCCCCCTGCCTGGGCTCAGCAGGATTCAGGGACACAGTGAAGCCGAGCCCTGTGGTCTCAGACCTGGCAGGCACTGCCATTGCCAGGATATTCCTGAATCTCCCTGCACTGGATCGTGCTCTGTGCAGATACATCATTTGGAGTGCAAATTCAAAAGTTCAAGTGAGTCTCTGCTGGGCATATGAAAATCGGAATTTTTCCTAGAAGTTGCCACCAAAGCAGATTTTAGCGACTACTGGAATTTGAGGGAAGGAGTAAAAACACATGCTGGACATGGGATCAACCTGTGCCAAGCATCCCTTCCCCATTCAAAAGCAGTGACCCTCCCATCTTTGGTACCAACAAATAATTTAGAATCTTGCTTGTTTCAGGAATGATTCAGTGGTAAATTTTTTACATGTCTGTAGCATATCTTAACCAAGGTTTTTGGACATGGCTTGTAAGCCTCAGACAACTCTATTTCTCCCAGAGGGCAGGAGAATGATGGATAAATAGATGGAGAATGATGAACAAACCATCTGTGCACTCACAACAACTCATTGGCTCCTCAGGTGTCCTGGAAGGACCCTCTGGGCAGCTCCCCAAGGGTGGGATCTTTCTAGATTACACCATAACACTCACCACATCTAATAAATGGTGGGAAATAGAAGGTCTGTTCCATGCTTATCACTACACAATCAATTATTTTACCTAAGGACAACACAAAAGGACATGCAGCTTATTGCAGTGCTGAGACACCCATCTCCTCCTTCAGAATAGAATAGCCATTTATTTTTTTGCAGGAATAAACACAAATGTTTGTTTTCACTGATGTAATTCCTTCCTTAGCTAAGCCAGGATCACTCACAGAACTTCTCCCCAGGAAAACCTGATCCTCCCTTTCTGCATTCATGGATTCTGCACAAAGTGGCTCTCATATAGCTCTATATGAGCTGGCTTCCAGTTAATATCTGTACTGTTCCATGCCTAGTTTTCTTGTTGAAAGATAGTAAAAAATGGTTTTTCTTTTTTTAATCATCCCCTGGACATATACATCATCACTTGAACATATTCATCATCACTAAATATTCAATTGAAACTTCCAGACATGAAACATAATGGCATAATCTCTGTCTGGAAGGGACTGAGTGGGTAATTTATCAGAAAACAGGTGGAAAAAAGGTGCCTTTATATTTTCCAGTGCCTAGGCCATATCCAGAATTTCATTTCAAATCATATCTGAAAGGTAAAAGTCATAAGGACTTGAAAGACAGCACTAAGTCTTCCCAGACTACCTTCCTCCACTGATTTTACCACTTGAACCTGAAGAGCCTGAACAACACGTTTTGGTTATTACAGAGAACTTCACCAAAACAGGCAGGTGCTGGCATGATTTTAGGGCTGCAGGTGAAGTTCTCAGAGGAAAAGTTGTGCTCCATTTGCCAGCCTGTCTCCCCAGTTTATTTGTGCAGCCATAAGTAAGGAAGTTTACATAAAGACCATGAAATGCTGCCAGGAAATCCATACAGTGGCGCTCAGTGAATGCCAAGACAGAGGGTGGGCGGAAAGGGACTTCTCTTGATGTGTGATGAATTGTGGGGGCTGGTAAACCACGGAATTAGGATCTCAGCCAAGGATTTTCTGAATTTTTAGAATTGTAAAACTGAATCCCAGAATCCTACAAGGTGTTTGTACTGTTTTTATTCAGGTCCTCTATGGAGTACAGAGAAACAATTCTTTTTCTATTCACACATCAATTGGCTCATGTTGTACAGCAAAAAATAAATTCGTGATTCTTCCTGCCATCCCTTAAGTCTGGGTTGACACATTCACATCTGAAATTTCTCGAGATAAAATATATGTCCACCTGTCCAGGAAGTCTGCAGCTCCTGTGGTGGGAACGCCAACCTGCTCCCGCCAGCCGGCCTGAACAAAATTCATGATGACTGTATGCATCAAACAGCTACATCATACGAGTCCAGTGCTCCCCAGAACTGCAAGTTTACTGTACCTGCAGTGTATATCCAATGCCCAAATCTGCAGTAAATCCACTCAGCACAGTGGGAGTGAGACCCATGGCTCAGGCCCACTGCAACAGAGCTGTGCTGGCACAGTAAAGTGCAATGTTTTCCAAAAGCATCAGACTCATGCACAAGAAGGTTTCTGAACACATGGCAGCCCAGATGGATCAATTGCCTTTAAACTCCAAGCTGGTCACTTACATCTGGAGACCCTGAACAAATACAGAAAATACTCAAGAATTTCTAGGTATGATTTTGGTCAAAAAAGGTGATTATGCCAGTGGAAGTGAACTGAACATCATAGTTAAATTACAGTTTGACACCAAGATCCACAGGTGTGTTCTGCCTGCATCACAGGCTGATGCGTGTAAACTATGGGCAAATGACTGGCTGCGTAGTTTATAAATATTTTTATTATTCTTTGTGAAAGAAAATGTTGTTTGAATGCATACTGTCAGTGAAGCAGAATTACTTGCGCTCAAACTTTTGACTGTCACCTATGAGAGATCTACAGAAAAACATCCTTTTAACTAAACATGTGACTGTTGGGCATATTTGATGAAAATATCTTCCAAAATGATCAAAGTTAGCTGTCAGAGAAATTAGATTAGTTGTTATTAGTCTTCAGTAGTTCCCATGAGAACCTTAAACTGTTGGTGGGTCTTCTTAAAAGATTACGGTAAGCCTTGTAATGTGTCATGATGAAAATGGTAAAGATTTGGAATAAAGGGCAGAGTGCTGTCTTTATTTCTGAAAGTAGATGGCTTCTAATTGAGACTTTTAATTGTACTGAATTTTATCAGTCTGTGATATAGAAAACATTGGAAAATGGCCTGTATCTTTCCATGAACTGCTGTAAATGGCATTTTAAATTTATTCCTCTGACATAATCTTGTTCCTAGCAGCCAGTGTCAATGCCAGAAGATATTCTTATTTCCACACCATTTCTCCCTGTTCTCTTACTAATACCAAGATGAGAAATGATGCTGTTATG
Source organism: Mystacornis crossleyi (assembly GCA_013400655.1). Lineage (NCBI taxonomy): Eukaryota > Metazoa > Chordata > Aves > Passeriformes > Timaliidae > Mystacornis > Mystacornis crossleyi. The sequence continues at coordinate 63,668 of VYZQ01014939.1, read as the reverse complement.
TGTTCACAGGACTAATTATAACACACTGGATCCTGCGGTCTTATCAGTGAAGTTGAAACAAAATTGGCAATGTAATATCCATGACCTAAAAATAAAGTAGGGGAATTTCAAAGCAAAATGAGACAAGGTCTTAGACATCATGACTGCTGATGTGCAATATAATTAAAAAAAAAAAATATTCATTGACTGTTTTATCCCTTCCATAACTGGAAACTTCTATGAAGTGAAACACTGTGTGTAAAAATGGAAATCTATAAATTTAAATAATAAAGGATATCACTTAAGTAATATTTAATCCAAAGAGGTATTCAGATAATCTAGAATATTTGAGAACAATGATTTCTTCAAAGTATTAGAAAAGATTTCTCTTTGAAACGGCTTGTTTGAAGCGTTTTTGCACAACCATAAAATGAAAGACTCTCTGTTTAAAGGATTACATTTAAGGAGTTCTTTTTTCCTGCATTTATTTGTTGGAAACTGCTGATGGGGGAGACCCCTAAACTGCAGTGAAGAGTATTATGACTGTCATTTCAAAGGCGACTGATAACTTCTTTAGATCTTTATCCAACAGTGAGGTAATCATGCACCCTTGTCCTTCCATTATGATTTCTTAGCCCAAAATTTATCAAAGAGCAGAATTTTATAATGCTCTTTTTCAAAGACCATTTTGATGTTCTTTACTCTCAGTGCTTTCTTTTCAATTTTTTTTTCTTTATCCATCCCTGAAGCACATACCTCAGATAACACAAAAGGACTTAAACCCTTAAAAGTATATAATAGCACGGGGCTTATAAAAAACACAGTACCTGATGACCAAGTTTTCAAACTCCTTACTTGTGTGATTGTCTACATGCTGTTTAGGCCATTTTTTCATTACATGGGAAAAATCATAATATTAACATTGCACAATTCTTTCTGTGCTGAGCGGCTTTGGGTTATGTGGGGTCCTCATGAAGGCAGCATTTTTTCTTTATGTACCCAGCCAGTGCAGCCCCTCCAAAATCACCACAGCAGTAACAGCAATAACATGTTAAGTCCCTATAGCCAGGGGGTTTTAAGGAGAGAAGGGATACCTGGGGGCATGTTCCTGGCTGCCAGTAGCACAAAGGCCATGGAAATGTAGCTCAGGGCTCCCATGGCCAGCCCTGGGGCTGAACCAAAGTTGTGATTGGAATATCACCCAGCCTGCAAACAGTGGTTGGTTTTCCAGAAGAATTGCAGACTCTCTGTAGTGAATTTAAGTTTCCAGGGTTTTCCCAGTTGCTTTTCCCAGCTGTCCTCCAGAAACCCCACTAAAAGCACCCATGGTGTCCTTGGCTGTACCAGTACCAGTGAGGCGGTGAGAACGAGGATCCCAGCCCCAGTGCTGCCCGGAATCGCTCACACCACTTGACTTTAACAGTAAGTTTTGGCCCCGACCAGCCCTTCCAAATAATGCTGAGGCACTGTCTGGGAGACAGTCAGGCCATAGAACATTCCCAGGTGGTGATTATGGACAAGGCTTTCCTGTTTTGGGAAGGAAAGGGAATGGAGTCCAGCCAGATGGATGCAAATCAGGCCATGGATTCCTTGCCCTCATGGCCAACAGTCCCTGTGGTTCAGGGATTTCCTGAGTCAGAGCTGGGGTCTTTTTTGGGAGTTCAACTGTTCTCAATTACTTTATATTCCATGAATTTGTACAAATGTGTGTGAGATCCGTGGAAAGCTTTAGCATCCCTCACATCCTTTGGCAAGCAGTTCCACATCTCATTTCAGTGTTATTAATACCATCCTTAAATGTAAGTGATAATTAATCTATCATGCCTTGGCAAAATCTTCCAGGGAGTAACAGTTTTAATAACTGTTAAGAAGGCTTCCTGGGCTTTCTGTCTGAGTATGCCTAGCTTCAAATTTCAGCTACTTGGTTTCTGTTAATGCCTTGTCCATTAGCTGGTAAAAAATAAATATATTACCAGATACTTTCTCTGAGTAAACTGTGATGAAACCACTCCTTAACCTTCTCCTTCATATAATAAATCAGCCTAGTTCTCGAAATCTCTCCTAAAGAGGCATGCTTTCAAAACTCCAATAATTACACTAAATATGTTGAGGCAGGATTTTTCCTTTCAAAAAGGAGCCCTTTTTGGCTGCATAAAACACACCTTGACGGGAATAAATAACATTCACTCTCTCTTTAGTTTTTGACATTATGAAGATGTTACAGAGAAACCTTTGGCCTGACTCCAGGCCAAATAAAGAATTTCACAATTAGCAGCCCAGAGTATAGCCTTATGAGCAAACTGTGTTCCAAAATAAAAGTGGATTTCAGTCCAAAAATGTTAGTCTGAGTTCAAAGCGTGCTGAGGAATATAAACAGCTTATTCAGCACTGTATGCTTTGGGAAATTTTTCCATGGAGACAAGCTCTTTCTGAACACAAGAATGGCACTAATTTGTTCATATGCATATAATTAACTTCATTCCACTGATCTTCTTGGAGATTTGTTAAAAGACGAGGAGTGATCTTTATACTTCGCACCATAAAATGTGAAACCACAGATCTTCTTAGAAGATATATATTGCCAAAGGAAGAAAAAATACATCAGCACAATGCTATTAATTTGGCAGTAGAAATATTTAGTGTTTCATGTTAGATCTGATTTTCAGGTGTATTTTTTCTCACATCCCCATATTGTTCTCTTGTATAAGACTGATGTTGAAACGTGATTTTCTGGTTAAATGAAATGGCGAAAGCTGACAAATAAGCATGCAATAAATTTGTTTCATAGTGATTATACAGTGATGATTGCTACTGAAAAAATTAACCACTATTGCAATCTTGGTTTTCAAGTTCATACTACTCCTTAGATTTCCAGGCACATTCTGTAGGAAGGAATACATCTTCCCAAATGCTAATCTTTCATTTTACACATCCACCTTGCCAAATCTTATGACTCAATTTACTCTGCAGGGATTTCATTTTCTGTAGCACTGACACTCGAAGCACTCCCTGCACAGAGATGTAAATAACATTCCCATACACTGCATTTCCAGAATCCTCACTGAGGCAGGAATGAGTACCTTTTGAGCAAAAACTGGTGAGAGGACTTTCCGAAACAGACAGCGTGGAGCAATATTACCACAGAGATTTATTACTCTGTAAGTAAAAGTATGTTTTCAAACTCTCCAGAGTGCCTCCACTGATTCAGACAAGGTACAAGTGAAATGGGTGATATCTGAAGCTCAGAAGGAACTGTTCATAGCAGAAGAATGCACATGAGAAATCTGTGTAGGATTCTCTGTTGAGAACTGAGATCTTCAAAGAAACACAACCCTCACGCTTGTGCATCGCACAAGCTTTCACCAAAGCCCTGCTGGAAACCAGCGCTTTCACCTTCTGAAAATACTGAGTTTCAATCTTTATGGTTGGAACCTGAACCCTGAATATGAGCAAGATGATTCTCTTTCTTCTTCAGAGGCACACCAGATTTCGCATATTACACATTTGAGCAGACAGTCACTTGACTCAGAGGATTGATAAACTAAATTCCTATCACAGTGGGATGTACAAATCAGGCAAGACACTACCATTTTGCTAATTCTTTCTTCCTTCATTAAAATTAAACTTTAACGTATGATTAGAATCTGTCTTGACATTTACTACAAGAGAAACAAGACCATGCCCATCACACTGGCACAACGGCTACAAAAAATATTCAGGTACCTCAGGATTGTGTGAACAGTGTTATTATGGGAATTTTCTAGGTTGCTAATACTTTAATATCACTAATCTTGCTTTGCAATTAGCATCCAAACAGAGACCTGTGTATTTCAAACCTTCTTTTGAAATTTAATTCATTATCATAAGGTTGACCCTCACCTCACAGGCCCTCTCCTCCATGATGACATGCTTTAATCTCAGGGGAAAGGGCTCTAAGCTTTTAAACAAGTCAGGCTGGAGTGCGATTCCACTTACTTCCTCTGTATTTTTTTTCACACAAACTTTTCTCATCATCACTTTCAGCTTCCCTTTAAAACAGATTTTCTGTTTAATTTTGCTTCATGTCTCCAGCAATGCAATTTAATGTCACCCTCTTTAACTTAAAAGAACATAGTTTTACAGAAGAAAGAAAGAAAGAAAGCAAGCAAGTAAGGAAGAAAGAAAGCAAGCCTTTCAGTCTTTCCTACTTTTTTCTCTGGAGGGCAATTTTCTTTTAATCACTTTCCTGAGCATAATTTAGCACATGTAATTATACCTCAAAACAAAAGGAAGTGAATCAATGCATTACTTTGATTTTAGGAAATACTAAATATAGTCAGTCTAAGGATTTCTTACTACTCTTTTGATACAGTTGCTATTGCCAAGGACCAAAGTGCTTCTGAGCAGAGAGTAAATAAGATGATGTGGCACTTGTTACAGAACAGCCTTTCTGAAATGCAGGATTGGTGTCTGGAGGCATTATGGTTCAAGTCTAACCTGTCAGCGTGATGCAAAATAACACACACTTAGATTCTGGCACACTGCCACAGTCCTGCTTTACAGAAAAATAAATTTTTTGTTTGCTTTTTTTATTTCCACAGTCATCCTAGATCACACTCATATCCTAAATACCAGACAATCCTAAACCCGTGCAACTGTTACGCAGAACAGAAAGGATGTTCCCTGAAAGACAAGGGATTCTGTCCCCACAGAGTGATCTCCTGAGCAGCACCTGCAGGTCACCATACCTATCTCTAGGGGCTTCCTCCCTCTCTGGCCCTGGTTTTACAACACCTTGGTGCCCCTTCAATGTCACACATCTTCGCTACACACTTTGTGGCTGATGAGAAGCTGGTTTGCTGTGCTGTTCGTCACAAGGGTCTCTCTCCAGCCATGCAAGCATTTCCCTCCCACTAATGACCCATCATGCTGACTTTGCAATGTCCTTATTTATTGATAATCTTTATTAATTTATCCACTCTCACTTCCTAAGGTATTGTGCAGCACACTCTGATAAAACAAAGGAAAATACTAATCAGGATTAAAAGCACTATTATAACCCAATGAATTCAACAGAATTGCAATGGCTAAGGGGGAACATTGAATTGCAGATGAAGAACATATGCAGGAAACACAAGATGCTGGAAACCAGCAACTTTTTTTCAAGAGTAATTCACAACTAAGCAGCTACAGTAGATCCTTCATGTACCCTTCACTGTACCTGCAAGCAAGGGCTGAGCTGAATTTTGCATTTGGTTGAGGATGCCAGAGAGATGAAGGGGTTTTGTACCAGGGTCTCCATTTTCAATATCTTGTATCATATGTGGTAGGAACTGACATTGCCTGTAGTTCTGGTGAAGAGCCAGGTGGCATTAAGCACTTTTGGAGCCTACATCCACTCTTTCAAGGAGACACACCTGGGATAGGACCCACAAAGGGCGGAGGCTCCACAGCACTGAGGTGCACAGCAGTCGGTTCCCAGGCACTCACTGTCTCCAACAGCAGGGCTGAGCAAGGCATTTGGGTTCCCTAAAGAGAGTTTCCTGAAAACAGGAGCCACAAACCAGCCCAGCAGGCAAGGAGCCACGTAAGCCAGTCACAAAGAAACCTTGAGGTGGTGTCAAGCCTTACCCCACCCAAGGGTGCTGTACTTGGACGGTGTTCACAGCCCCATGGGGTGGAGAGCCCCATTCCCACCCCTCACTCGAGTGCCTTTTTCCCATAATACACAACCCCAGGATGCAGGAAACAGGAGTTCACGTCATTCCCTGGCCTAAGGAAATGTCTGCACATCAGAGAGCTGGATTCATGGTTGTATTTTTTCCTTCAGGGCAAAAAAAGGAAGATGCAGAGCATCTAAACTGCAAAACTTGCCACCATGAAAAGCTTTCCCAGTTCTGGTTTTGCCTTCCCCCCAGCCCCCCCAACAAAGAAGACAACTAAAGGGAAAAAGAACATCAAATTTTGGCCTGAATAAAAATCCATTCTGAGTGAAAAGGAGATTTTCCCTTCCTCTGTGCCATGAAAACTACACAGTGACTCTTGCTGTTCAGGGAGTAACTTTATGCACCTCTAAAGCCCCTCTGCCTCTTGGGTAAAATGCTAGGGCTGTATTAGAAACAACCAGCAATACTTTACCAACCCTCTGCCAAAAGCAGTGGTGACAAAACAACCACCAAAACCGTGGTCTGTGGTGAAAACAGGAGTTATTGAAGGGCCTGGCCCAGCACGGCTGTGTGCTGCAGCCTTGTGCCAAGGAGCACAGCAGAGAGGCTGAGGAGTTTCCCACTGGGAAAGATGCTTCGGCAGCCTGTGGTCATCCAGGTGAAGCTGGCCTCCCACCAGTCTCCCCAGGACCCACCTTCTTGATGCTCACTCCCAGCAATGTTCTACGACAAGGAAAAGGACAATAAAGCTAATTCCAAGTGACAACCCTCCATGGATGTGTCCACAGCCCAGTGTCTCCACTGCTGTGCACGGTAGCACTGCCTGCAGCTGGGAACACAGGCCCCCAGACCCAGTCTGAGCCCTTGGCTGCCTGAAGCTCAGAGGAAAAGCTTTGCAGGTGGGTTCTCCCTCGTGTCCCACTTTGACTTCTTTCTTTGAACTGTGCTGGAAGTTTTCTTTTCCTGATCTGTAGTTAATCTGCTTACAAAGTCACACAGAATATGAAATTAAAAATGTGACAGGCATTTTTTTTTTTGTTGTCTGCTTTTTGACAGCTTTTGGAAGAGAAACCCAACTTCTGGCTTTTTGCCAGGAGAATTATGTCATTTCACTTATGAAGAATGCATTTTTCATAAGGAACTATTTTACATTGCAAACTCTGGCCTCTTATTCCAGACAGATAGACTATTTTTAATAAAGTTTCCTCCAAGATCTCAGCTGGCTTTTAAGTCCATGAGTGTTAAACTAGAAATACTGTACTTACAGAACTGAACACAAAGGTATATTTATCAGGTCTGGGGCTGCTCTCACACTGAAATAACCCTTTAGAAGTTTAAAAAAATTACAACACATTCATAAAAGTGAACTCGTTTGAGCATAACATACAATTATAGAGAGCCTGTACTTCGTCTCAGAAGGCTGTGTTTGTGACCTGTGGCTGTCGTTGGGCAGGAAACAGTTTTCCTGCCTTGCAAATATTCCTGGGATTTCAGAAATTTCTCCCATTTCCATATGTAGAAAAAGAGAGTTATTTTACATCTTTCATTCAAATGAAAGAGCAGAGAGACAGGCAGACAGCCCACAGGGCTGTGGTTAGGGCTCTCACCTAGGATGAAAGGGCTTTAGGATCAGATTAGCTGTGCTTGCTGTGGTTTGCAGATGGGACAGGGGTGCTGGGCTCTCAGAGGCACCAACTGCTCATTAGGCTGCTGGCTTTTGCAGCCCTCTCGGTTGAAGATTTTCAATTTTGCACAGATCATTAACTGTTCACCAGACCAGGGACTTGAACCTAATTAATCTCCATGGGAGACCGATGCCAAAACCATCTGCTTTAGGCACCCAAACAGGTTGGGCACGACAAGTCCCAGTTAGATGGGTAAGGCCTCGCAGGAGTGATTCAGCTCCCCCAGCTCCCCGTGCGGACTCGTGGCAGGGCTGCTGGCACACCTGCAGCTCTGGGCCTGTCTGCCGTGCCCACGCCAGGAGCTGCCTCTGTCTGCCCACCAAGGGCAATGCTGAAGGGGCACTTTGTGAGTGGGGATGCACCAAGAGCCAGCCCAGGAACGGGTGCTGGCTGTGTCACATGGCCCTGAGGTGCAAGCAGCAGGTCCTGCTCCTCCAGGACCTCAGGAACCTGAACATCAGTGAGTCCTTCTGCACAGTGTTGTAACCCTGCACCCTCACCCACGTCAGCCCTCAAAGGGACAGGATCTAGCCTCCAGGCTAGAAACTGGGCTGAAAGAGAGATGGTTTCTGCCCTTCATAAACAAACCATGCCATTGCTGTGGCAAAACTCACGGGAGTGGAAGAAAAGGTGACCCAGTTTGGGTTCGGTGTAGTCTCTGAGAAAGAGGACCCTCTGACTCTCTCCCTACACCCAGAACCACCTACACCCCTTGCCAATGGTCACAAATAAAATGCTACTTACTCCTTTTTCACCTGCTCCTTGCACACCTGTATATGCTCACTGACTTTTTTATGCTCACTGGGCCAAAGGAAGGCTTTCAGGTTTCTTCAGCTCCAGAAACTGCCCTTATTTAAAAGATTTTTGAAGTTTTACATAGATTTCCAGTGTCATGGGAAGTCAGGCCAGGAGGGAATCTCACCAAGTTTCCTGTATATCATAAGAAATTAATTCTCTAACAAATTCCCTAGCATGAGTCCAGTTCAGAGGAACAAAATGCTGCATTTCAGCATTTGTTTTTTTATCCCTCATTGTTCTTCTCTGCTTATCCTTTTCTCTGCTGAAAAAAAAAAAAGAAAAGGCAAAATGAGGGTTCAGGAGAGGTGAAATATGAATGGAAAATTCCTACTTAAAAGTACTTTAACTTAAGTTGTTACTCTGGGGAGGAGAGAATGGCACTGGGAAAAAAATGTGAAAGAAAATATTTTCTACATTTATTTTTTCACTTTCTTTGTCCAAGTCATTTTCATGTCAGGAAATTCACTTGTACACAACCATCTTACTGGGACCAGCCTTGCTGTGGGAGCTCAGCCCCCATAACATAGCATATTCTGTGGTCCAGACACCTCAGAAGAGGTACCCAAATCAGGGCTTAAAATATTCCTCATCTTTTCCTGGAGCTGCTCTAGAGCAGGGCTGGTGAAAGACTGGCCAGGGATATACTTGCAAATGAGTGCTCTTGAGGTGACAATCTAATGAATGAAATTCAACAGTACATGGTTTTTGATGTCTCTCACTAAAGAAGTCAGCATCTTGTGTCGAGTTTTCCAGGAATATCTTTAGGATAAGTTACAAATATACAGCAAGACAGCAAGGAACAACACACAGCCTGCACAGCTCATCCCTTGACTCCATGGTGGCCCCAGGTGCTTATTGTGAAACAATTTCCAGTGTCTCATTTATCATATTTTCTCTTTTAAAGTCACCATTGCCTGGTTTCAAACTCACTATTGCCTTGTTAAATTTGATATTCTGTTTAAAGCAAAAGCAAATTATATCTCAGAGAACTCAGAGAAGATGGCTAGAAAGAGAGATACCCTGGGTGTACAGGAGGCCCCTTTCTGGGGCCAAAAGGACCTCAGGATAGGTACTCTGTTCTGGGTACCGGTGGCCTGGCCAGCTGCATCTTTGACCTTCACCCCCTGCATCTCACATCAAATTAATCTGTGAATGCATTTATTTAAGGGCTTGACTTTGGTTTTGGAGCTTTCAGAAGTAGTTTACCTCAGTGGCTAATGTGCTGGGGTGAGTAGACACAAAATGAAATGGAAAAACCAGAATTTAGTCCAATGATGACAACCCCAAGAAACTCCATATTAATGGAAACTGCCGAATATGCTGTTTTGGTTTGGTTTATTTCTGAAATCTTCAAACATAGGTTGGTCTTGGACTTTCATCTTTTTCAGAAAATCCTGGCCAAGACACTTTGTAGAGATGCAAAAGTTAGATGGGTAGACAATATCCCCAAAACATTAATAATAAATTAAATGGAATTCCCCTCTTATGTCTCTCCTCCATTTTAGCTGAGCTGCCCAAAGGCAGCAGGGCTCCTGCAAGGAGGATCACGTTATCCACACCAGTCACTGCAGCGCAAAATGCAAGTGGAGAAAAATTCATTTCTTTAGGGGATGAAGTCAGACTCACTGCCTCACTCTTTAATTCCATTAACTGCTCTGTTTCTCCCAGGCATTCTGCAGGCAGCAAGAAAATAAAAAATATCCATTTCACATGGTGAAAAGGACATCTTTGAAAAGAAACTCCTGAAAATGGGTGGCTTAAGATACAGCAGGTACAGCAGCTGTAAAATTATTCTGCTATTTAGGTTGGAATTCTAATATTTTATTGTATGCTTTGACACAGAATTTTCCTAAATGTTTTCAGAGAAGATCTTGTAGCTGAAGTATAATGAGCAAAAAGTAGAATGACCATTCTTTTCTGGTTTATGTTCTGTGATCTTTTTTTAACCCTTGCTCTTAGTCCCATTGCTGGCTTTAGCATAGTCACTAGAGGGAAGACAGACTGTGCACACACACAAATACACACACACAGAAACAAGCAGCTGTTTTCATAATATCTGTCATCCATCCAAATCCACTCTGCCTTTCCTTCAAATAGACAATGTTATTAGCTTTACCCTTTACCCTTCAATTACCAAGCACATCATGAGTCTTGCAGCACTCCCTCAACCTCAGAGCAGCATGGAGCTCAAACAAACAAACAAAACCAAACAAACAAATAAACAGAGTGATTGCCTGGATTTCCATGCATACTCATGATATAGAGCAGACAGGAGACTGCAAAGTGGGAAATATGACTCTTAAGAATTCTGTATCGATTTTAGTTCTCTTCACCCTCATTTTGGGTTCTTGCATGATTTTGAGAATTTTTTGTAGTGTAAAGGTGGTAAATTCTGATTATGTGATTTCTTCCTGTTCAGCAAGTCTTACTTCACATATCTATTCTTGCCCAAGTTTTACTAAGGTGGATATCACTGACCAGAACAGAGCTGGTGTGAAGGATCTTAGAAACGTGACGTGTTTGAGACCTACCACCAAAGTCACATAGATGATATTCAGGTGCAGTTTCATGACAGTTCCTACCCACATCTTATGAACTCTGATGTCTGTGAAGTGAATTGAACATCCTTCCTCACCAGCAGCAGTCCCATAACTTTCCAGGAACTGCTGCGTGGATGTGCAGTGTGAGACCGTGCTTCTCTCTCAGGTCACATCTGTGACCATCTCTTCATCCGACATCCCTGGAGGAACATTCACTGCCCTTGGAGCTCCAGTGATTTACACGGCTGAGTACTCACATCCATGGAAACACTGAGTTTAAAAGTAGACATTTGAGCTGAGCATGTCCTCCAGGGACATTTGAGCTGGGCATGTCCTCCAGGGTCTCCCTGCAAGGAGGGCACAGACACTTCGCTACCAGAGCTTCACAATATGAAACCTGCTCCCTTTTGGGGCGTGACAAGGAACATCTTCTCTGTATCCGAGAGCATTGCTTTTGTATTTGAAACCTCTTCAGCTCTCTTAGCTCTTTCCAAACATAGAGTGAGCAGAATCTGTGCAGTGGCATATTCTCAGCTCTGCTAGGACCCTGGAGCATTCATCTGAGAAGACACAAACACCCTCATTCACATCATGATGCTCACCTGAAGACCAGTCAGGCTGTTCAAATGCCATCCCAGTAAATCAATTTACTGTTCCAAGGAGACGAAACGTGCTATGCAGAGTGAAACTACCATTTCCTAAATGGCACACTTAAAGGCAGTGCAGAAAGTTATAGGAAATGTGTAATAATATGACAGTAATAGTAATAATAGTAATAATAATAATAATAAATTAAAAGAACATGTAAGAATTGGGCCAGGGAGGGAAGCAGTTGACTGAGATCTGAAAAATTACAACAGATTTCTCAGGGATGTGTTTTCCAGTACTTTATTAAATCACCTAAAAGTAAAGGACTCCTTCTGACTAAGGGTGTTTCTTCACCCAGAACACATTCCCACAAACAGCAACAGCTTTTGCTCAACTTCAACTGAATTCTCTTGCATCAGAAACGTCCCTGGGCTCTTACATCACCCTGGCTGTGGACACAGCTGTAAAATCGCTCCCTTCCCTAGTCAATGTAAGGCAAAATATTTATTTTAATAGTGCTGGCTAGGCCAATTTCATTCATAATTGAATGAGTGGTGTATTTCTAGGTCTTTTCACTGACCACCCATTCATCACTTCCAACCACAGGGTTCAAAGAGCTGCTGGAAGGCATAATCTTTTCAAAACCCAGCACAAGTAGAGTGTCACACCCCAAGGGCCAGGCTGTCAGCCATGCTCTGGCATCACAGCCCGTCAGCCGCAACCAGGACCCTGCAGCAGAAAGGCCAGGATATCCAGCAAAGATCTCTACAGCCACTGGCACCTTGGGGCATACTTTCAGGGACAATGGAAAATCCACTGGTTGAGTCAAAGATGGCCCAACCCAAGCTCATCCCACTGTCCTGATGTCCCGTTAGAGCTGCTGATCCATGGGGAGTAGAGCTTTTTGGGTCCGTGGTCTTCACCAGCGTGTGGCTGCACATAATCCATCACAGATGCACACTGAGCCCACATACTCATGTTTTTTTCTGGTGAAGGTGACCAAGGGAGCTGTACCTACTTTCTTGTACTACTGCATACCTACTTTCTTGTACTATTTCACAGTTCCTGTCCTGCAGACAAGAATTGTCACGGTGCACCAAAGCTCCCCCTTGCACAACAGTGCAGACACAGTGGTGCACAGAGTGATTTTCAATACTTCACGTCTTAAGAGAAGAGATTTGCAAAACATTGAAGCTAAGAGGTTTAGACCAGTGACGTATCTCAAGGGTGTCTTACAGCAAGGAGTTCCCGTGCGCAGCAGTACAAAGAGAATCCAATCCCCTTCCTCAGATAACTGCCTTGTGCAGATAGTGGAAGCTAAAGCTAAAAGAGTCTGTGATTTGGAGCAAACACCAAAAACACCAGACTCCAGTCCCTGCAAACCCCAGTCCCAGCAGGCAGTCAGGCTGACACATTCGCAGGATAGCTTGGAAACATTTTCTTGTGGAGTCCTACCTTTTATGTCTCCATATTCTGTAATTTTTTATACTTCCACTTCCAAGCAGAATGATTCACTCTGCTGCCTCTCCTGTTTCTGTCCTTCCCAGCTGCACCCAGAGCTGCAATCAATTCAAGAAAATCACTTTTTTCAGCCAGTTCTATACCTCTCTCTCTTGAAACCATGGGTGATCATTTCCAAAGTACTTACAGTGATCAGTACTCAGATTGAACAGCCTAAGTCTCAAATTTATCTTCAGTTTAATATGCACTCTTGGTGCATATCCCCAATATCTGCAAAATGATACTCCTATTAGCTGGGCAAACAGCTGATGGAGAAGTTGGATTACCACCACAGTTCAAACGATGACAAGAAGGAAATACAGGTTTTCACAAGAATAAAGATTTCAGAGTGAGCAGACCCCAGTCTTCTTTTTCAGTTTCACATCTTGCAAATATTTTGATCAACTTTCCACTCTCTACCTACTCCTGCACTTCAGATCAGCTGATTGTTCCGTTNATATCTGCAAAATGATACTCCTATTAGCTGGGCAAACAGCTGATGGAGAAGTTGGATTACCACCACAGTTCAAACGATGACAAGAAGGAAATACAGGTTTTCACAAGAATAAAGATTTCAGAGTGAGCAGACCCCAGTCTTCTTTTTCAGTTTCACATCTTGCAAATATTTTGATCAACTTTCCACTCTCTTCTCCACCTACTCCTGCACTTCAGATCAGCTGATTGTTCCATGGAGCCAAGCTCTTTTGATCCATTCGAAATTTGTCCAGCATCCATTGCTAAAGCCAATTGGAACACAATTTGCAAAAGGAGAACATAAATCAAGTGGCAGATTTCTGATTCTCATGCAAACCACACAGGAGTCAGTGAGCTACTGGCTCGGTTACAACATCCATTCCTCTGATCAGCAAAGTCTGAGGGCTTTTTCTCTGGAGAACCATAATGGAAAATCTTTAGATAATCTTGGTCTCAGAAGAGGATCTTGAGCTGGACAATATTTATTTTAGTTGAAAAAGTAATTATTCTATTGTAGATTCGTAGATGGAAAAAAATCTCATAGGCATGAGCAGAAGGCTGGGTATGATTTCCACTTTGATGACATATTGATCAAGATAAAAAATAATTAACTGTACAACTCCTCTAAAATATTATACAAATGGAGAAAATTATTCTATCTAAAATGCCAGAAATATGTGTCTTGGAACAAATCCAGCTGCACCAAATGTCTACTTTTAAACTCAGTGACTAATGGAAAGAAAGCTGCAGTGATTAGTTACAGCAGTTTTAAATAAATATAAACTAGAAACGGCTCTGGCTGGATCTGGGCAAACTGACCTCCAGAGCTGAGAAGTGACCCTCAGATTTCAGAAGGATGCAGTATGTGGAAGGGGGAGGCCTGCTTGGAAGAGCAGAGCTTGATGAGTGTTCCATGATGTTATTTCCAGAGAACTCTTAGGGAATCTTGCCCCTGTTCCCAAAAAGTGCAACCATCTCTGGTGTCTTGCTGTGTGAAAATTTCCCATGGGGAAATTTGAGGCAATAACCTATGGAGGGGACAGTCCAGCATAGGACAACAACCTCTGCAGTGTGGAAACAGGCAGTAGAGATGGTGAGGAACAGCTACTCAAATTCTTCGTGCAGTGCCCTGACTCCTGTCTTGTGTGCGTGGGTTGGCTTGCAAGAGCTGTGAAATGCTCACTGTTTTAATAAACCATTTCACAGTGTCTGTGTGGTCTGTGCTCAGCTCGCACCTCACTGACAGAGCTCCTCAGCCACTGCTGCACTCACCTGCCCAGATGTCTGGAATGCCCACTGCCCCATTCCCGCGCTGCCCTCAGACCTGACCTCACGGATACCTGGGCACATTCGCACCCGTGGCTGCTGCTGCCAAGCACACACCCGAGCTGTGAGACCAATCAAACTAAACCCTCTCTTTCCCTCTGGGGTAAAGGTATTGTGAATCCAAGCCCTGAACTAAATGTAACAAATCCTTAGGAATGTGAAGTGCAGATGACAAAAAAGATTCAAGGCTCGGGCCGTGTCTTTGCTAAACGTTTTGCACAAGCCATCTTTTATCAGATCAGAATGGCACACGCTAACGAATGCAGTGGCACAAATGGCATTGAAGCACTGCCTGTGCATTGCACAGTAATTGTCAAAGGATGGCAACAAAGCAGACACTCACATAAAATTAGATTAAAAACTTTAACTCTTGGTTCATCATGCACAGTGTTTCCATGGATGTGTAATTCCCAGATTACAGAATTTCCATGGATCTGTAATGCCCAGGGAATGAATTTGCAGTGGGAAACAGAGGCTTTCTATGAATTTGCAGCAAGCAGTTCACTGCTGCTCAGGCTGCAAACACAAGCCATGGACAGCTGACATCTTCGGAGTGCACATCATCCCCAACTCTGATTTATGTCTGAAGGCTTAAGAGGGATTTATCTTCAGAGCCAGCTCAAGGAGTATTATGTGAAAGGGGAATGAATAAAGCAAGAAAGCCATAAATTTCTCTTCCAGTACAAAAACCTGGACACTGAGTAACCATGCAGAGCCAAGAACTGGGTGGAGCACATCAGTGTGAGTGCTGTGATCTATGTTAAAAACCTTCTCTAAATTCCTCATTAGCAAATTCCTTGCTAATACCTTGCTGGGGGGAGCAGGTGTTTATATGTCATGAAAGAATATTAATTTTTAAGTCATCTACTGTTTTAAATCACTTCCTCTCTCAGCCCCCTAACGAACAGAAGTTAGGATCTGGGGAGAGAGATGCCCTCCCTTTGACCAGACTCACTGCACAGAATACCTGGAGCTAATTCTGCTTTCTGCTGGCACATAGGGAATCAAACTTGGCAAATTGTTTTAAATGTCCAGTGTGACTACTGGCAACAGAAAGGTCCTGAAAGAAGCATTTTTTTTTTTTTACACTGACTAACACTGGCAAAAATGGCTGGATAAAAATATAGGCTACATAATGCTGGTTTAATTATATTTTCTGTTTAGGTCTTATCTCCTAGTGATAAGTTCTTACTAATTCACTCTTGTCCCAGATTTCTTCCCCCTGTGCTTCAGTAGTGTATTAAAAAGGCATTCTGCTGACAGACCTTTGTAAATTTTAGTGTGAAAAAAGGGAGAATTGTCACTGATAGTAGGCCTATGGCCTCAAGTAGACAAAAAACTTAACCACACCCTCTGCAAAGTGTTGTCTACTAGTAGAAAGGAAGCACACAGGAAAGCAACAAGGACGGTCAGCCTGCAGAAGCTGTAAATGAGTAATCTTTAAAATTTCATTTCTTCCCTGCAGGACAGAGAAGGTAGTAAATAAGGAAAACCCAGCTAAGGGGGTAGAACACTCCTGAGGTCCATGCATGGGTGATGCAGGAAGTACAAACTTCAACAGAAAATGCATGAATGCTAAGTCAGCACATTTCCTGGATGTGACCCACTCTTAAACTCACATTACTCAAGTTAAACAGGAGCACAGAGGTTTATTTAGGCAGAATAACAATTCTTGTAAACATAAACAACAATGAAGAAGAAAAGTAAATTCACCTGGGAGACAACAGAAGTAGAAAAACAAAGAAAGAGGTTATGCTAGAGCCAGGCCTAAATCCAAAACCTGTTCTGTCTCCAACCCCAAGCCCACTGATACATAGATGACCTCTGTAAAATCCTGGTCAGGTAATTTTCAAGCCCTTGTGCTATTGAAGATAACAATTTATAAGCCTTCTGAAAACAAAATGTGGAAGAGCTACACTGTAAAAGCCAACTGCAAACTATACCAAAACACACACAAGCCTGATGCAAGTACTTAGTGTCTTCAGATCTTCTTTATATTTATTTAAAAACATAAGTTTTTATATTAGTACTGATTAACTAGAACTCAGCAATCCATGCCCTATTACCAGTGTGAAGGACCAAGGAAATGGGAAACAACAGATTAACAACCTTAAGTTAAACAAATCATAAAGTCACCAATAGATGCCCTTTCTACTGCCCGTGGGCTCATTCTGCAGCAACCTTAGTGTGTCTCCAAAGAACAAATAGGGCCATATAACGGCAATTACTGTCATGGGCTCCTTGCAGACATGACCTCACCCTCAGGATTTGGAATCTGCCCCTGACTGGGCTGGAGCTCCAGAGGAATTTTAATGATGGGGTGGGAGGGTCAGGCTGTGATACTTCTTTTGCATAATAGAAACCCATCTCGGTGGGGCTGACTGAGGCTGATTGCTATCTGAGGTCCCCTCAGGATCTCCAAGGAATGGGTTGGGTCAACAGGTAGCTGAACACTCACACCCAGTGCTTTAGTTACTCTAAGTGCCCTGACAGAAATACTAAAAATTTTCTGTGCTGCAGCCTCAAATCTGAACACTTGAGAAACGTCTGGTTTGGAGTAACACTTGCTTTCCTCATGGGTCTGGAACAGCCTTTGCCTATTGTACCCCAAATAGCAGGACAAGGCTGTCTTGTGCTCTCAGCTTTTACCCGTCTGTAGTTTTGTGTTACCCGCTAGGGATGCTCTTACCTAGAATCTTAGAAAGGCATTCAGCAGCACCCAGGAAACTGGAGGAAAGTGTGACCTGGCAGTGACCTGTTAAACTGCAGACTGCTCACACCTTCACCTGCCGGGACCTACCAAGCTTGGTGGGAAGACGTGTCTGCTGTAATTCACAACCATTCTCAGCTAACAGACATCTCCCATTTACTCTGCAGAAAGCTAATCCCAGCTCCCACTTGGCACCAAATCTAAGTGTCCCCAGGACCCAGTTTAAATGGTGAATGAAGCCTTCGTTTTGTCAGTCTGCCATAACAGTCCATTAACCTCAGTGAATTACCTTGTGGTCCCCATCCATCAAAGTGTCTGTCTACCTGATGAAATGAAGAGTTATGTCTCGGGTCTGTCACTACATGCCAGCTCAACAGCTAAAGCATTTATTCAATATGATTAATCCATTATATCCTAACTGTGGTATCTGCCCTGTCAACCTGAAGACATGGGCAGAGAAGTTCCCAGGAACACCAGAAACAACAGCAACGGGACTGACAAATCCCACGTGTATGTGGCAGGCCAAGGGCATCCAGGAAAGCATAAATTCCCTCCATTCTCACTCTCGTGTTGGAGCACTGCTTCATTTGAGGAAAGTGAATTTCAGTAGGAGGCAGAAAGGGCAGGAGCAACTCAAGCAGCAGCAAGAAGCATTTCGCAAATGGTTCCCAGTGCCTAAGAGAACTGAAAAGACGTGTGGTAAAAAAGTCCTTTCAGGATGAAGATAAGGGTGTTCAGATTCCATGATGAGCATCAGTACCCAGAAGTGGCATTCCTCTCACCTGGTGAAATGTCTGGGATCTCCCAGATCTGTACCATCACTTTGGTGTTTAGGCTTGCTACAGCAGAACTCCACCTCACAGCCTGCAGGGCTGCAGGATCCCCAGTTATGACAGCACTGACCAAATGGAGTGAGTCCTAGCTGACCTGGTACCTGCCGTGGAACCTAATCTCCATCCAGCACTGCATAACAAGGCTAGCTGCTGCCTTTATTCCTTCACTGTCATCTTGTCCTTGAACCTGGTTCCCTTGATTTGAAAGAATCTGAAATACTGCAATATCTGAAATACTGCTAGCAAGGAGCCGGCTGTGGGCCAAGCCCGACAGCACTGGTGACAGAAGAAAGCACTTAGCACAGAGCATGAATACCAGGGTGATTTACACAGAAGGATAGGCAGGTTCCCACTATTCATTCCTGAATATTTACTGGGCTTGCTTCAATTATAAGGCTTAGTGGCACGAACTTCAGATGTATGATGCTAAGTATTTTTCAAAGGTCATGGGCAGTAATTGAAAGACAACTTTGATACTCACATTAAAAAATATTGCTAATAGGGAACAGCTCTGAAATCAGCACAGCATGATGCCTTTCAGTCTTGGTAATAATGAATATACAAGCAACTCATAACAGTCTACTCGGTGGAAACAAAACATAATTTGGCCGGTCATTTGCTTTTGTTCGTCTTTTGTTGGGCGAAAGGGAGGGGAGACAAGTCCTGTGGCAATGGCATTGAACAGCCCATCTCCGTTTTGAATCTGCTGAGATTAAACATATCCTTTCAACAACAAAGCCTGAACTCTGATCAAAGCCCCACCAGCAGCACACCCTACAGTGGGATACACCAGATCCTAATTCCTGCGAGTGCCCAAGGGGATGTGAGACTCCCATCAGTCAAGTAAGACAAGGACAGGAGAAAGCACTGTAATTTTCAGTTCAGCCCAACAAACCCTGCAGCCTCTTGGCTTGCAGTAACCTGGAATGCATCCTGCAAACAATTAGCAAGATGGGTTTTCCAAGCCCATCAACACCACATGGCTCTTCTTTGATATTGTTTTGTTCTTCTTCCCCTCCCTCCCAAGAGCTTTTTCAGGAACTACACACACACACACACACACACACACACACACACACGTGCTTCTGGGAGTACAGTTATAGGACAGCATGTTCAGTCGAAATTCATTCAGCATGTTTCTGGGATCCCTTGTTTTTACGCAAGGGCCTCTGTGCCTCTTCTGCCTGCACTCAGTGTGCGTGCAGTTGTCTGAGATGTTTGGACCAGCAATTACACATTATGTGTGAATAAAGGCTTCTTTTGTCAAGCAGACTTATGTGTGCAAAAACGTACAGTCCTGTGTTGTAATTGTCTAAAATACCATTGTGGCACGACACTGAGTTACAACATGCACAGGGATAGCCTGTCTCTAAGTAATTACTTGTTTTCTGCACAGACCCTCCCAAAAGCTCCTCTCCATCTGTACTGCAGTCATTTATGTAGGACAAACACTGATGTTAACAGACTGAATCAAAAGTCTTTTCTGTACTTACAACTCAGACAGCAGAACTTCTATTACAGCTCAGTTACAGCTTTTTGCAGGATGGAAAGGGGATCTGCACCAGCCGCTCACAGGCAGGCAGAGTTTAGCAGTGGGTAAGTGTATCATTTCCACTCTCACATTGCTCGCTGGTCCTTTGCTCCTCCTCCTGCACTCAGCAGGAGCAAATCTCTCCCAGCCTTCTGTGTTACCCAAAGGACCAGGCTACAGTCAGCAGCCTACCAAGAGTTTCTGCTCAGAGGTTACCTCCCAAGTGAGGGCAAGTCACAGATAACGTGTCTGAAAATGGCAGGTTTGTCTGTTCTGTTTTCTGTCGATCAGGAGAGAGGGATCCTGCTGCCAAGCCCTTCTGCTTATGGTCACTGCATCGAAAGGGCAGCTACAAACTAGGGATAGCCCCCAGAATCACAAAACATCTCAGCAGCTCCTCCTTCCCTGCTGCTGGGGGTGATGGTGCAAGGAACAACAACACAGTACAAGGACTCTGGGCTGGTGAGGTGGGTTGGCCACTTACTGCCCCAGAAGGAAATATGGCTTCAAATCTAGGCTGAGCTATCAATGCTCTAAGTGTTGATGATCAAATTATCATCTCCTCTTTTTCTCTCTTCCAAGATCGAATCAGGGCTCTAGGAGTCTGTGCAAGTTACCATAAGTATGTGGTTTTGGGAAATTGATAACTATTAATCTAAATGTTTCCATGCCAAAATTCTCTGTCATATTTTTAAATACTTCAGGAAGATGGAACCACCCACTCCAAGTCTGTAGTTTTATTCTGTATCTGTGATCTAGAAATTAATTGAGAATTTCCTTTTCTATTTTTAGGAGTGCAATTATTTTAAGAAACTTAAAGTTGTTGGAGAGGTGCATTTCCATGCATACTGTACAATCACTTCTGAAAAAGAAAAAATTAAAACAAAAATACTATCTCCCATCTGTCCATTGGCACTGAAATATAACCAACCAAGCAGTCAATAATATTGACTCAATCATAGAATCAGAAAATCATTTAGATTGGAAAAGACTTCTAAGATCATCGAGCCCAACAGTTAACTCAGCACTGACAAGTTCACCACTAAACCATGTCCCCAAGTACCAAATCTACACACCATTTAAATACCTCCGAGGATGGTGACTCAACAGCTTCCCTGGGTAGCCTGTTCATATCCTGGGCAACATTTCTAGTGAAGAAATTTTCCCGAATATCCAATCTAAACCTCCCCGGGAGCAACTTGAGGCCATTTCTTCTCATCTTTTTTTACTTGGGAGAAGAGGCTGAGCCCCACCTGTCCACCACCTCCTTTCAGGTAGCTGTAGAGCAATAATGTCCCCCTGAGCTTTCCTCACCCTCAGCTCCCTCAGCTGCTCCTCATCAGGCTTGTTCTCCAGACCCTTCACCAGCTTCCTTGCCCTTTTCTAGGAATGCAAATCACTTAAATATTCCTTATTCAGTAACTGGACTTAGCTGCTCTGTTAAATTCCAGTGAAATCCACAATATGTAAAAATCGATGTGCTTTATCAAACAGGGATGTATTTACCTGCAGAAATACACTGCACTGCAGAGAAGGGTTTGCACAGGCATGGATATGGTCTTCTATTTTCTGTGATCCTGTGTTTATCTGTAGGTCTGTGTATTCCCTTTGTGCCTGACGGCTGCCTGAAAAATTGCATGGCTGCTGCAAAAAGAGATAAACCCTGCCGCAGCAGTTTGCTGATAACATCAGTGTTCAATTTAAGGCAAATGCTAAATCACGGAAATCAACAGTTCATGCAGAGATCAGAGATTACGGGGTTTCAGAAGCTAACAAGCAGTGTGACTTTGCTCTGGAATACAGGAAATCATAGTTCAGCTGTCCATACAAGCATAATAGTAAAAAGATGTGGATTCAGCAAAGCACTTGTGGGAATTTGGGGGCAGAAAGAAAACTTCTTGTGACTTTCAAAAAATTTGGTTTAGTAGTAGTAGCAAGAGTTATAATAATATTTCACGTATTTTCTTCACAAATAGCTCTTTCCTGTAGCTCCTTTAAAGGTGGGGTTTTTTTTTTATTCAATAAACACAATCTCAGATTGGGGGCCCACATCAAATGGCATGTTTCTGATCTCTGACTGTGTAATAGTCATTCCCAGGTTCATATGTCCTGTGTGAGATTCATGATTATGAGCTAAAAAAATGACTTTATGTGCATTATTTGTAATCACTGGTTAAAAGCAAACAATTCCCCAGTAAACTCATTCTGCCAAATACTCTTATAGAGGAAATGTAATTGGCTGTAATTTAGTCAGGACAAATCCAAGGCTATATCCAAGAAGAATCCTTGCTGTATTTCTTCTAAACTAACAGCCCCATCTGGGTACATATTTTTAGTTTTCAGTGCATAAATTGCCAGTAATACCATGAAGGGATGAGGTCAATTACCTTTTTAACTAGGCAAAGCTTAGATAATGGCCTACTGCTCATATGTTCTTTCAGTTTGCTTGTGTGTTGATTGTTGACAGCATAAACTGTAGTCCCAGGCAGAAATCGTAGCCCCACCTGATCTCAAAGAAATTTCATTCTGTTTCAAGAAAAAACAGGATTTCAGCTTCATTGGTTCACTTGGATTCATACTGCCTAATTGTCTTGAAAAATGAAAATTTCCTATCATGACTCCTAGTGCAAATCAATAAGGGAAATGTTTTTGCAAACGTTAGTCCTACAGAATTATCTGTCATCCAAAATGTCTTTTTCTTTTTCGTTTCAGCTGAAAGTTTTTGTATTTTTTTCTCAAACTCTTTGACTTTATGGAGGTCTTGGGTGTTTCCCAAGATTTCTAAGCATTAATGTTTCCACTTCTAAAATATACCAGCTGCTTTATGGGTTTTTTCCCCAACTCTTCACACCATCATCAGTCTAAATCCTTGGCTTTACGAGCTCTAGCTGTATCTGATAGCCATATAAATGCAAAGAAGGGTGTAATTCTGAAGAGTTCATCCTCACATAAAAGCAATTTTCTTAAGAAAAAGAGAGTCACAGAAAGATTAATAGCAAGATATTCCCAAACTTGGTTTCTTAAGGTGTAACTGTCAGTGTCAGGAATGAGTACCGCACAGATCAAAGGCTGCATCCCACTTCATCTGGGGACCATGTTCAACCAGCCCAAACACCAAAGCACCTGAGTCTGCTGTTCCCAGTGGCTTAGATATCCTTGATGGCCTGGAACTCAGCAATCAGAAACTCTAGGCACTGACTTGAAGGCCATCTCCACTTCGCCCAAACCAGGCAGTCAGTGGCTGCAGTAGTAAAAGGTCTTCCTCACTCTGCATTCTGCCTAATCATGGCCTAGCAATTGGTTTTACTCTAGTCCTGAAAAATTTCTGTACCCCAGTGTGTGGTCCTCAAGAAGAGAAGCAGCTTGGGAGGGTTTGTTGTCCTCCCATTCTGTGCCCTTCCCCTGTGCACTCACAGGGAATGAGAGGAGTACAACTTTAGGGTGAAATCTTCTTCAGGCTGGCTATTGGAGGGACAAAGGGAGAAGTAAAGGAACCATTTACCCAGAAGGAGTGCACCTACCAACTGCTGTTGAACTGCTCTTAACCCTTAAAATCCTACAGGAACAGGATCCTGGGATCCTGACTGGGCTAAAAAGCTATGGCTCCTACCTAGGAATTTAGGCACTAGGACAGGCAGTTGGCTGTCAGGTGGCAGTAAAATCTGTAATGCTCAGGAGGACCATTGTTTTCCTAGGAGCTGTATTTCCTCAGTTAGTGATGCATCCTCACCTGGTGCTCTCCAAGCACTGGTTAGCACCCTACCTATGTAGATGGGTAAGCTGCAAATCCACACAGACCATTCCAGAGCACAGTGTCATTAATCAACTCTGTTTTCAACAGAGGTCTCAATATTACGCAAAACTCATAGTTTGCTAAGTGAAACCAGAGGGCTGTTCTTCTCCTCCAGCAAGCATTCCCCTTGCAAAATCCAGAACTATTCCATTTAAGTGTTCACAGTTTGCTGAGGGAAAGAACCCTTCTTTTTTTCCTTAGTATGTGGCAACCAAAACGAAATAAAGTTTTTCCTGAGAGCTGGACAATGTACAACATCTCTCCAAAGTAATGAATAGCTGCCTGGTGTCTGACTAAAACCAGCTCAGAAAAATGCATCCAGTTTTCTGAAGCAATCACTGACAAATGCCCATGAACCTGGAGGCCTGGAGGCTACAGACAGACCTTAGCTTAGGCAGTGACTTATTAGGTATTCCATCAGATGCTGCTTGAGAAATGGGGCTAAAAGAAGAGAAGAAGGAAAAATCCTGAAGGATGGATGGATGGATGGATGGATGGATGGATGGATGGATGGATGGATGGACGGATGGATGGAGAGCTCTCCTTCTTTCCTTTTATCAGGATCCCTGTGAGCCAGATTCCGTGTCAGTTTATATGAACAAAGTCTGCTCTGGGGATGTAGAGTTTCGCTGCCGCTGCTGCTGCTGTCGTTTTCATTTTATAAATTTGTGCTAATAAGTGAGAAACCAGATTATTACCATCAGGGTCTCTGGAATCCAGTACCAGGTTTTAGCCCTGGATTGAAATGCATCTGATAATTTCCTGGTCTTTGGCAGCATAGGAGAAAAAAATCTGCTTTTTATTTATTTATTTATTTATCACATTTTATTTTTATTTATTTCTATATTGTTGCAGTGGGGTGGCTGCAACCTTTCCCTGGGAGACAGCCTTGGCCCGTGGAAGAATCAAGGAGACGATATTTGATAGATGTTTTCAGATTTTATTCCCCCTGGCCGCACATGGCCGGAGCCCGGCAGGGACTCCGACAG
>VYZQ01014939.1:7077-39063 GCA_013400655.1 Mystacornis crossleyi | reverse complement strand
CAGAAAGCCATGATTCTTCCCACAGTTCTTCCATAGTCCGAGAGGAAACAGTAAAGCAGAAGTACTCACGAGATTTCTGAGTCTTCGCTGTTTCCCTTAGGCTGTCTTCAGGGATCCAGGGATCGTTGAATTGCCCGCATTCTCCACCATTATGTTGCAGTGGGGTGGCTGCAACCTTTCCCTGGGAGACAGCCTTGGCCCGTGGAAGAATCAAGGAGACGATATTTGATAGATGTTTTCAGATTTTATTCCCCCTGGCCGCACATGGCCGGAGCCCGGCAGGGACTCCGACAGCGACTTGCTCCCAGAACAGGTCTGGAACAAACCCCCCCGGGGTCCCGTGAACACTCCCTTAAGTACAGGATTCCCCCGGGCTACATTCAAACTGACCAATAGGGGTTGGGATTTGGGGTACACATGACCAAGGAACAGGGAGAGAGAAACCCCGTGCCCCACGCATCCACTCATGCCCATCCCCCCCACGGAGGTCACCTCTTCACTATATCACAGCTACTCACAGTGAGCAGTGACTGGGGCAACCTAACAAGCCAGTGCCCTACCATTTGCAAGGTTTCCTTATCTTCATCTGTCCAACAGGAGAGCTGCAGCAGGTTTCTACAGGCTCAGGTGTGTTTCCTTCTCAGTGCAAGGACCCATCATAACACCTCATTTACTTTACTTTTTCAGAGAGAAGATTGTTTTAATATATTGAGCAGTTTGTTAGTTAAGTTAATAACCTTTGCATTATTAGGAGGACATGAAGACAGCAAGGCTTTTTGTACTTTAACCACACAGTTGACTCTTGCAAGAAAATTGGCAATAGCAGCCAAATATGCCATGCCCATTATGGCATATACAATTCCCTTCCTCCAAGAAAACAACCATGTGGTTAGGTGCCAGCTCTTTGCCTGGGCATGCACAGTGGAGAGTTTAGCCTCTGTTTAGAGCTTGTGAGAGGCAAGGGGATAAGGTCCTGTTGATTATATCCTTGACATCTGCCCTGGTTCTGAAGATAAGATGTGATGTGGGCTCGCTGAGTGATCTGGGTGAGCTGTGGAGTTAGTAGTATGCTGGCCAATGATTTCTGCCTTGCAGACATTTTCATCCAGTCACAGAGCAAGTGAGTGGTGGAAGCTACAATAAAAAATCAAACTCTTTTGTTCCAAAAACTATTTTCTACTCTTCTTATATACCTATATATCAAGTGCTACAGCTCTTGCCTCTCACTGGACCCTTCCACAGTGATTCACTAAACTTTAGAGACTCTAAAAAAGGAGACTCAAATCCCATCCCAGCTAGGCAATATCATCATATCAGATATTATTAGACCCACTATTCTGACTGTTCCAGAAAGTCTGTTGTTTATTTCTCTTCCATCCTAGAAGCAGAGTCTGAACAACTGATTAAATCTCTGTAATTTACATAACCAGGACTGTATGCAAAGTTTTATCCAGCTATTTGTATCACTCAGTGACAGCCTGAAAACTGCATGAGAACTCCCAAACTCAGCAGGTGTCAGCAGCTGCAATCCAGGCTGGCACTTGAACAGATTATGGCACCAAGTGGGTGAATAGCAGGAACTCTGTATTTAATCTCTTCTGTTATATCCACCTCCTTAAAAACCTTCATCTGCTACACAACAAGGGTAATTTTCCAAGTGGATATTATTATTATACTGGCTGTTTTGCTCTTATTGCTATGAAGGTGACACCAACTACAGATGTTGTCTGGTCCAGCCTTTGAATCAGTCATGAAATCATAGAATGACTTGAGTTGGAAGGGATCTGAAAGATAATCTAATTCCAAATCCCTGCTGTGGGCAGGGACACCTCCCACTAGACCAAAGCCACGTCCAATCTGGCCTTGAACACTTCCAGGGATGGCTCAGCTTGCAGCAAGTGACAGAGCCATTGCTTAAACAACCCCTTGATGATCTCTGCTCACAGAAGGAGGATATTTGGTGCAGGTTCTCCACTACACTCAGGAGAATCGATGAGAAGAGGAAGCTCTGAGTTACAGCTCACAGTAACACTGCTCAAGGTAGCCAACTCTGGGCCAAAGCACCGGGTGCCCAGGCACAGCACGTGTCCTGCACAGTACAGGAGCCACTGCCGCTGGATGGGACTGAGCAGCAGGAGTGAGGGTGATGGTGGTGACTAACATAGACCATGTATGGACAGCAAATGTTCCATTTACAGCAGAAACAGAGAAGTGACCTTCCTCCTGATGGAGGAAGCCCCTTCCTCCTGCCGAGCCCTGATGGGGTGTTTTTGGATGGCAGCTCACCCAAGCTCAGGTTCTCCTGCCCTGACCTCACAGCCTCTCTGTTACTCAGTACAGAGGTTGGCTGCAGGTTTTGCTTCTCTACCCTGCCCCAGTCCCCGTGCTCACACAGCCCTCGGGCAAGGTTTTAGCTCTCTGCTTTGCCATCTTCTGAAGCACACAAACCGTGTCTATGGAACAGGGAGTGCCTGCAGGATAAAAGAGATGGCTGCAGGTCTCATCATGTTCTTCGCTTGTCATAAACAAAGCAAGAGATCCTAGGTACATTTAATGTCCTTATTGCTGTGTCTTCCTAAGTATGGGTAACTTGGCGTTCATGGGAGAACAGGGAAATAACACTTTTGCAGAAGGTCATTTGTTTTATCTTGTTTCAGATGCTTGAGGACTTGTTTTGTTTTTCGTGCCCTCTTTCTGAGATGAAAATTGCAAAACCCTGGTAATGTGAAAATCACTAATGAAAGTGCCACTGGCACACAATTTACTCAGAGCTCTGCTGCTTCAGAGTTTGGAGATTAACTCTGAATAACCAGCACATGTGACTCAGTCCTTCTCAGATACAGTATGTCCGCATTAATGAGGATGAAAATCACGAAAATCATGAAAAGCATACACTAAATAATGAGGATTAAAATAATAAAAGTCATGAAAATCATACTCTAAATAAAACATTGACAATTCTATTTTTTAAAGATACCTTTTGGTTATTTGAATTTTGCCATTTGTTTTTTGAGGCTTATGATTTCTCTCATGCCATTTATGGAGATGATATATAAAGATTTCAAAAGAAGAAACAAAAATATTAAGCTGAGAAAGAGAGAGCAAGTCTTCTGTTAAAGGAGAGTAGTGACAATTAAGTTCTTTGATCACCCTTCCGTTACCCTTTTGCAGTATCTGGAAACAGTTTGGGATTTTTCCTTAGAACAACTGAACTATGGCTCCCAACTCATTGCTTGTCTACAGAAATTTGGACTTTAGGTGAAACACTAAACACATGGGACTGATAACAGAAACAACAAGTGATAAAAATGGAACTTAAACTGCTGCCTTATCCCACAGTACGGAACTGTGTTTAAACTGACCTCCTCTTCAAAATCAACCTGGCTGTAAGCCTCTGAACCCCACAGTCAGGTTCAGCTGGGGCAAGCAATGGGGCTCGTCACTCTATTACTATATTCTGCCTTTTCTAAACGTGTGACAGCACAAAAATGGGGACATTTCCCCAGCAGCTTTAAAACACTTCGAGTGCTGACTGGTTGCCATGGCAAGTCAGCACGTTTAGGTAGCAGGCAGGAAACAGGGACCTGCTTGTCCAACAGCAGCAGCTGGGGAGGCCCTGTGCCTGCAGCAGTGCGGGGATTTTGTAACTTCAGATCTCAGATACGGTAAAGCTGGCTGGGACTTTGGATCCAACTGCTTCCTTTTAGTAGCTTCATTTTAGACAGAAGAATCAAGGGTAAATGATTCGCTGTTTCCAGACCAGGAGAGCAGAACAGGGGTTTGAATACCATGAAATGTCGGCACTGGTAGTAAAATGCCGCATTTTGTTTCCCTGTTTCCCTTACACCCATCCCATATATCACAGCTTCCTTGGCTGTGCCACTGAAACTGAGGCTGCACTGCAACAAAATCACTGGAATAATCAGGGTTCAACTTCTTTGGAGGCCTGTTTGAATACGGGAGAGAGAACCAATACTGGCATCTAAAAACCTGACTGTAACAGGGAGCCCAAAACAGGACATCGTACGCCAGGTGCAATCTCACAAGTGCTGAATAGAGAATAGGTTCACAGGATAATTCAGGTTGGAAAGGACTTGGGGAAGTCATCTAGTCCAGCCACCTGCTCAAAGCTGGGTCAGTAACAATCTCTCTGGCCTTTCTAGCACAGCCCAGGATGCAGCCAGCTGCCTTCACTGTGAGGGTACACTGCTGACTCATGCTCATCTCACCCCCCCACAGATGTCTGAGCCAGGCAACCTTTGAAGATAATGACAGAAATAGGTGTCTGACCCATTTCAGACATCTGCTTCAGCAGGAGGTGAATCACACTCCAGCAATGCCTGGTTCCCTCCACTGACTACAAAGGGAGACCAGGTGATTAGCTCTGATACAAACATCCACACCGGTGGTATTTGCTTTCAGCCAGATTAATCCTGCCTCATAAATTTTGCTGCATCCCCAGATTTTGCTGCAAGATGTCACACATTTGCGTGACTGTGTGTGTGACATGCACTTGCAAGGTTCCTTTGAATGTGAAGAGAGTACAATTAAGAAGGATATATATACACAACAATGCACCAAAGTGGAGGTATTTGAAAGAGCTAATTCACATTTCGGTGGCAGATATTCTAGCAAATATCAATCCTAGTGATTTCTGAATATTAGCTTGCTTTAAACATATGCCAGAAATTTTATTTTTAATACCAAGTAGCATGAAGATGTCTTCCTTTTTCTCCTTCTTCTATTTTAGCAACCTCAATTTAGAGGTTGATTTTCTAAGGCAAAATATAAAATTTGCTTTGAAGCTTTTAGGAGTATCAAATTCTGCATGCAACCCACACTGAGATCATCCTTAATTCTGTTTTTTCTTTATAAGAGTTTCAAAAAGGAGCATGTAGTCAGCAAATCTGACTGATTCTAGCTCCTGGTGGAAAGGTCAGGTAAAGTTCAAATCCTTTATAACAGAGGAACCATTCAGGAGCTCTTTAATCGTTTGTCCTGTAGACTAGCATGGTCCTCATCTTTCAGTGAACATAATGGTTAAAAATTACATTAAACTTCCCCTTTTTGAGCAACTGCTCTCATTTCGACCTCTCTGTAACCCTGAATATTATGGCCTGCTATCCAGTTTGAATCACAGATGAGTGTTGCACTTTTTAGATGCATGTTAAATAATCTGCCACTTTCTTCTGACTGAAGACAGACATACTGTCTATGCAGAAAAATTCAGGCAGATAAGGGAGAAAGCATCACATCCCTTTCCCAGAAACCAGCCTGGACAAGCAAACTACGTATTCTTTTAATATATATGTTTGGAAATGTTGAGAAATCATTGATCTTAATCTTAAAAGCCGCCTTTAGCCTCCTTTCATGTACTTTGCAGCAGCTTCCTCAGAAGTCCACCACAAGCCTTCCCAGTCATGACAATCTCACATCATCTCCAAGCAACCAACCATGTGCATACAAAATAGAGAAGGGGGTTGTTCATGCTGGTCAGAGCAGATAGGAAAAAAAAAACAGAGAGATGACAGGATTCTTGCAAAGTCACTTTGAATAATGAGATTGATCAGCCTCTGAAATTCTTACTTCATGAAAATTGTGGATATCCAGCTGCTTGACTCCAATTGCGCTTACACTACTGTGTCAGCAGAGGATGTTCTAAACATTTAATCCAGCGCAAGGGGGTTTTCAAATCACTTGCTTGGGTCTTAGAATAGCATTGCCAAGCATTCCTTCAGTAATGAAGTTTTCTATGGAAATATCTCCCATACAGGTCCCTGGAGAAATTCTAGGGGATCCTTGGAGCAAGTGCTTTCATAATGAAGAAAGAAGCATAACCAAAGAGGAGTCTGACCATCATATTAGGAGGTGTCTGAAGTAGAAACTGGTGTTCTCCAGTTGGTTCCATCTCTTAATTTATGCCGTTTTGCATTCTTATGTTCCTGAAGTTCAGAAGTTAATAGACAGCTCTTCTCTTAGCTTCCTGTTTCTCTGTTAGCTTAAATTTTGGCATCGTGTGTAACTCTAATCACACTGGACTTTATACCAGGTCTGGGAAGACAAAGATCCTTGTTCCTGGAGAGAGATGCCTGAGCTCAGAAACACTGTAAGATGTGTCCCAACAGCAGTGCAAACCCTGCTCTGTCAGGACAGGAAACAGGTATTACAGATAAACAGTGATGGCGAGGTTTAGATTGGATATCAGGAAAAATTTTTCTTCACGGAAAAGGTGGTCAAGAGGAACACGTTCTGCCCAGGGAAGTGGTAAAATTGCTGTCCCTGGAAGTGTTCAAGAAGTGTGTAGATGTGGTGCTTAGGTTTAGGTCCAAGGTTTAGGACCTGGCAGTGTTAGGTTAATGGTTAATTAAGTTAAATCCTTTTTGTATTTATTTATAGGACAGCTAAAAGTGAATTCATGTTCAGGATGCATGACACAGTGATCAACGATAACCCTGGATTTATTTTTAGTAGTTCTATCTGAGGTACATGTACACCAGTTTCATGGATGAGTATAACATATCCAGATCTCCACAGTATTTCAAAGAATGCATAGACCTCAAACATGCCTTACCTAAGCTACACATGGACCCAATACTCCAGAAACATGACCAGCACTTTGGATGATGCTTGTTATCTGACTGCTGAGATATTAGCAAAATTATAACAGAAAAAAACTCTATTTTGCAGTAAAAATGCTGTCACTGAGACTAGCAACATAGCCCAGACTTTGTTGTTTTAAATAAGTGTCTCATATTTTGGGCAGAATGAGTAAGATACAGCAGACATTCAGCTCAAAAGGATCATTTTCTACTCAGGAAGTTGGAGATTTAATAATAAATGTGGCCTGAGGATTCAAGTTTATAGTCTGATCCTATGGGAGCTTCTGAGCACTCAGTGCCTTTGAAACAAGCCAGCAGTGTCTGTGAGAGATATTAAATGCGTTCCTCTGAGCTGGGCAAAGGCCAAGGCTGTGAGTGAAGCACTCCTGCCCAGGAGCCAGGACACGCAACCCTACAGAAATCAGCAGGCTCGTTCTGAGCACCCCAGCCTCCACCCACCACAGAACAGCTCATGCCGTGCCTCCTCTGGGGCTTCTCGTCATTGTCCATGACCCACAGCCTCTGCCTTGCACTTCAGTTGGACAGACACAGACACCTGGACTCAATTCCTTTTCAAGGTCATCACACCCACTCCAAACACTGCTTGCAGCAGTGACTTCCAAAAACATAAGCCATCAAATCATAGGATCACAGAATGGAAGGAACATTAAAGACCCTCTTGTTCCAAGCCCTCTGCCATGGGCAGGGACAACTTACACGAGAAAAGGATGCTCAGAGCCCCATCCAACCTGAACACTTCCAGTGATAGGGCATCCACAGCTTCTCTGGGTAACATGTCGCAGTGTCTGAGCAGCCTCGCAATAAAGATGTCCCTGTACATCAAGTTTTTCCTAGCTCATTGTCTCCTTTTACACCATTTCATGAAAGTTGTAGGAAATATCACATTTGCTCAGCAGGCAGGGGGTATATGAAAGTTTAACAGTGAGGCAAAGATCAAATAAACATTTATCACAACAAAACTCCCAGCAGTTTCTGGTTAATCTCAATCTGCTCTCTGGTAGGAGTACAAGTGCTAAATGTCAGTATAAAGTCTCCATGGAAAGCCAGTTCTTAAAAAAAGTGTTGCAAATATCACATTTGTTTCCTCAGATCATCCCATTTCTGCAGCCATTTGTGAGCGGGGTCTGTACACCCCTCTATAGATGTGTAGCACACGTGGCTGCAAGTCAGGAACCACTTCAGGGCCCCTGCAGCAGGAATGGCAGCAGCATTACATCACCTGCTGCTCCGCTATCTGGGGTGACCTCATAGCTCAGGAAACGCCTGCTGTCAGCCCTTGCTATCTTCTCTAAGGGCTGATAAGATGTTGATTTTCAAATCTGCATGTTACTTCACCTGCCCCCAACACCAACTACTGGCTGAGCATATTCTAGAGGTACTTAAGCAGTTTATTGCAGCTATAAAATTCATGTGCCACTCATAAGAATTTTGGTAGAACTTTATGCAGATATTTCTATCAAATACATCTTTCATGTCATTTGTTGAAGTGAATAAAGTCTCTCATGAGGTCTCCCAAGTACCTGATTTGTGGTTTTTTGAAATTTCATGTATCACTGCTGAAAGCTATATGAAAAGAAAAAAATACCTTAATACAGGGAATACAACAAAGGACACACAGGAGGCACACTCTCAGATCGGGGCACAGCATCCTCAGGGCAGAGCGAAAACAAGCCCAGAGCCTGTCTGGGCAGCCCAGGAGCTTCCCCATGGGTAGACAGATTTGTCAAAAGGCAATTTGCTCTTCTCTAGCACAACCCAACCCAGTGAGAAATGATACTGGGGGCTGCTGGGTGCTGGGGAGGGATGCCTGGGGGCAGGTCTGAATGGAAAATGGGGCATGGGGAGGAGGGGAGCTGATTCATATTTCAGTGGCAGATGTTCTAGCAAACATCAACCCTAGCGGTTTCCGAATGTTAGTTTGCTTTAAACATATTTCAGAGACTTTATTTTTAATACTCTAGGTAACATGAAGATCCTTTCATTTTCTTCTTTTACTCTGGTAATAGCAAATTGATTTTCTAAAGGGAAATATAAAATTCTGCTTTGAAGCAGCCAAGAGGACCAAATTCCCTGCACTGAGACCATCCTTAGCTCTGGTTTTGGTAACCAAAACCTGAGGGGCTGAGGCTGTGAACATCCACGTTGGTGTGGGGACATCCCTGAGGGTCCCATGTCATTGTAGGAGCACCCCTGAGGGGCTGCAGCTTTAGGTGACCCGCACCCACACATCCTGGAGGAACTGTGGCCATGGGGAAAACAGCAGTGTGGGGACACCCTGAGGGACTGCGGACAGAGGTGACCCTCACTATACTGGGGACACTAAAATATCCCTTTGAAGACAAGCTAGAAGCAAAGAGCAGCAGAGAAAAACCTAGAGAAAAAAATGGTGGCAGAGAAAATGAACAAGCAAAAAGCATCAGCAACAAACAGTTCCATGCACAGCCTCAAGAGAAATGAGGATGCCACCAGAGAAATGAGAGCAGGATAACCGTGACGTGGGGTGAAAGTCAGGGAAGTTGAGGCTAGGAAAGAGGACATAATAACTGTTTGATTCAGGGGAAGGAGGACAGGGCATCTTTGTTTGTTTGTTTTGTTTGTTTTGTTTTGTTTGTTTGTGTCCTTTTTTTTCTTTTTGGGGTCAATATTAATCAGTCATCAGAAATTTGGGCTGTTTGTAAATAAATTAAGTAACAATTCCCAGCGCTGAGTCTGTTTGGCCTGCAACTGCCCTCTCTATAGGAATTAGGGCATTTGAGGCTTCCGTCAAGGAGCTTCCCTGGTAAATCAGCTGTCCTCAAAGAAAAAGGCACAGAGTTCTGCCAGGCATACCTGATGACAGAGACCACACACAGGAACCATTTACTCCTGTTTGGAGGATGAGGGGAGCAGTGTGTTTTGCTGTCGTTTGTTTAGAGGCCACGGAAGCCTTCGTGCAGTTTGCTTCTGCTTTACACAGTGCTCGTGCCTTGTGTTCTGGAAGGACACCAGGCACTGAAACAGAATCAGCCAATTCCCAGCATTTCCTCTGTGCACTGAGTAGGTTTGCTGTGCATATATCCTTTAAACAACCTCAGGCCAGGCTTGAACCAGCAATGCTGCTGAGTGAGTGAGGAGAAAATTCCCTGTGCCCAGGGTAGGAAGATCTGGGTAACAGGCTTCTCTGCTACAGCTCTTCCTTAGTGAAGCCTACCTGGGGGATGCCTGATCTCCAGGCTTTTTAAGGATGTGCAGACTTTCATTTACATCCGTAAACACATGGAAATTTCTCAGCAAAGTGGGATTTGTGCCCATGTATCTGCATTCCCATTTGGATGGGAGTAATTAGCAGCTCTAAATTTTTTTTTCTGTTTAGAAGGATGAGGTTATAATCTTCATTAACTCATTTCTTATTTGAGTTGTTGCCTGTGACAGACCACACACACTCTCTACTTGTGGCCCAGCACCTTGCTCTCTCCCCACACTACACAATGTGTCTGACTCCACAGAAATCATAAAGCTTGGAAAAACTCTTTAAGGTCATCAAGCCTAATCATTAATCCAGCACTGCCAAGCCCAGCATTAAACCATGTCCCCAAGTGCCACATCTACATGTCTTTTAAATACCTCCAGGGATGGTAACTCAGCCTGGGCAGCCTCATTGAAAGCTTCCCTGAGCAGCCTCTTTGAAAGCCTGATCTCTGTTACAGTGAAGAAGTTGCTCCTAATATCCCATCTAAACCTCCTCTGGTGCAATTTGAGGATGTTTTTTTCTTGTCTTATCACTTGTTACTTGGGAGAAGAAACTGACTCCCACCTGTCTACAACTTCCTTTCAGGTAGAGAGTGAGAAAATCTCCCTTCAACTTCTGTTTCTTTATCAAACCTGACGTCAAGCACAGTTCCTGACTGTTCTGCAGCACAGAGCTAGAAATTGCTCTTTCAGCAAGCCCTCCTGATAATAAACTGTTTGCCAAGATGTTTGTGGGCGACAAGCACAAAGATGAGTATAAGTCAGGGCAAATGTTTTTAAAATTTCACACATGTGTTCATTTTTATCTTTTCCCAGTATTTGTCCAGCTGCCTAATCATCCTAAGAACTGCATAATTCAGGTTAACTCTTGCCCAGTGAAAAATTCCATGCCAAATTCTCCCAGGCAGAACTAGAGGTGGGGTTTTCAGTCACATCACCCCATCCTTCCCACACACACCTCCCAGTAAAACAATCCAAAAAAATAATGTCTCTAATTTTCACCTTAAACAATATACTGCGGTAAAAGAAATAAATTTCTTCCAAAATCTAAAAATAATTTTATCAAAGAAAATATTCTTCCTTCAAGCCTAACCCTGAGTCATGGTGTCACTCAGATGATGAGATTTACCCATGGTTTCAGTTATTACAGTCTTCAGCACAAGTCATTTTACCTTTGATATGCTACTCCCATCTCTGCCTTTTCAAAACCAAAATTTTCAGTGTGTGCCTGTATAGAAGTTCTGGACAAAAAAACCTCTCTACTTCTCTGCATGCAAAACTCAAAACGAAGCTATCCACCTACCACTGGTATCTCAGAAATACACCCCCACGTTTTCCCTTGCCCTTCTCCCACACTCTGCTACCTTACCAGACTCAGTAACTTGGCTTCCAGCCTCAAATTACTCAGAAATATAATTGGCAATAGAAAAGTGAAGAAGCCCCACTCCAAGCCCCGCACCTTACAAATACACACTGGTGGCCTAAGACAAACAGTGACATCCCATTAAGGTGTTCAAGAATCCAAGTCCTAGGCCAGTATGACGCTGTTATGGAGCCAAGAATAGGCCATGAAGGTCTTCATGGGTCTCAACCAATGCAGCAGAATCACACAATCATAGAATGTCTTGAGTTGGAGGGGACCCACAAGGATCATCGAGTCCATCTTGCAGCCCTGCACAGCACCATCCCCAAGAAGTACACCATGTGCCAGAAAGTGCTGTCCAAATGCTTCTTAATCTCTGGCAGGCTCGGTGCTGAAGCCTGCAATGAGGTCTCCCCTCAGTCTCCTCTTCTCCAGGCTAACAGACCCAGTGACCTCAGCTGTCCCTCATACATCTTCCCCTCAAGGCTCTTCACCGTATTCATAGCCCTCCTTTGAGTGCTTTCTAATAGCTTTATATCTTTCTTTTCCATGACAATTTTGGCAAAGGGAAGGCTGGAGGTGTTTCTTGTCACCTCCTGTCTCTCTTCCTTCTCCATGTCCACAAAACAGATCAATTTTTAGCACACCCAGAGGATCCAGTGCTCCAAGGCAGGACTCTCAAACCCTTCATGGGCAGAACTGCAGAGAAGGAGACCTGCATGCATGGAGAGAAAGGTCTTCCTGCACCCAGGACTGCATTTGCTCCATGAACTGGCCTGCATATCCACCAGTGGTATGTGTCACACTGGACAAGATCATCCCATCCAGTGGCTTAGCAGATGCTCCCAGCCACAGGTCCGGTCATGATTTCACTCCCTGTTGTGTCCATGCGTCCTCCCCAGTCAGTGTGCTGGGATGCTGAGCAGGACCCAACATGATCAGGTGTAATTTTGTCCCTTGTCAGGGGCAGAGCAGCTAGAATTTCAAGTCCAGCATCATTTAATGTTGGAAGTTTGTAACATCTCCAGTAACACTGCAAAAACAAGGTGCATGTTGATATCCTCTGCTGAAGAAAGCAAGAATAAGTCACTCAAAATGCCCCTATGGTTAAGTCAAAAAAAGAATCTGGATTATTTCAGGTTCAAGATGGCAATGACCACAAGTTGTACCTCGAGGGGGTCAGATTTGGCCCTAGGAAACTTCTTAAGCAGAAGAATAATATAGTCCTGGAAGAATAAATCTCTGCCATACAGAGGGATAGTAGAGCCTGCATCCTTAGAGATGAAGTGTAAATCAGACTAGCAATGTCTTTGTCTGAAGCTGGCAGTAGTCCTGCCTTCAGACTGAGGATGTGCTAGAGATCTTCAGAGGTCCCTCACAACCAGAATTCCAATGATTCTGTGAAAATGCAACCAGAAATGAGAGCTGTATACAACAACTGCTTTATTATTTGAATAATACCATTTACTCCTATCTGCCTGGAAGTTTATCTCTTGCCTACATGTTGCAATGCCATATAAAAATATTTCTCAGGTTTTCTTTCCAAAAATTCTAACTGTGGCACCTACAAGCAATCTGTTCCTTGAAGGCTCTTTTCTACTGGCCTGAAGTTCATCTTTCTGTATAGAAGTAAAAAAGGGAGTAAGAAAAAGGGGATAAGACCTCAGATAAGGTAAAAACTTAAAGCTTAGTGAAATTTGTCATCAGATGCTGAAAATGGATCTGACTTTTTCAAGTATAAGACCTGCATTGCTACATGCTGTTGCACACCTATGTCATTAACCCAGAGCTCATAAATAATGTTAGATAGATTAATTTCTGATTATACACTAAATTTAATGCTGGAAAGGACTATCTGAACATTTGTGTTTGCCTCTGGAATATCTATAACTTTTACACTTAACCATTCATACATGAATTACAAGCTTGAGCTTGACAACTTCTATCTTCCAGAAAGACTTTATTCTCACAGAAATCAACATTCGAGTTCATATTAGATGCAGAAGTGGCACGGCATCATGCCTTATTCTGGTCATTAGGAGATGAATAGAACTGTCACTTTCTCTGGAAAACACAGGAGGACAGACTTGTGTAGCACAACAGAAGGAGAAGGGCTAATGCTACACAAGTCAGCGTGTTTCAGTATTACCCTGACCATGCTGATCTGCCTGGAAAAGATCCTTGACATGTTTCACAGCTCTGCTCCCCTCAGGATGATTTGCCATCCCCCAAATGCTGATGGTGCTGAATTCACATTAAGAGACTGAAGTGTTGTAGGAAGAGTGACAACCACCATGACGGATTTGTTCCTTGTTACTCAGTAGTTTTCAGCATGCCCCGTTATGAGTCTTCATTTGTAACTTCATTTTGCAGTGTTACTTCTTCTTCCTTCTGCACAGGGACTGAAAAGGTCAGTCCTTTCTGATCAGTGTTGGCAGGACTGGATTGCAGCAGGGCGCTCTCACTACATTTGCACAGCTATTCTAAACATTACATGTGGTTTGGACAGCTGGCAGGCCCTTCAAGCTGATGCTGTTCCCAGGGAACAACACCAGCACAGTCCAGGCACCTTCCTCATGATATGAGAGGGAAGATGTTCTTTCAGACCTGATAGGCCCTTTCCTGGGAAAATATTATAGAGGCTGCTCATGAAGATTGATCCTGATGTCCAGAAACCATGGGTTCATCTTCCCCTCATCCTGGCAAATCCTTCTGGGACCCCACCAGGAACCTTACGAAACAGCCACTTGCTCCTCTGCCTGAATATCAGCTCTCAGAAGAGTAGAGTGAGGGTTGGCAAGAACAGTTTTTCTTCACCTGGTGCTGCTTTATTGCAATTTAGTGAAATGATCCACCTGAAGAGACACAAATGCTGCATTTGGAAGGACATTGACCTGGAGGAGCAAG
This sequence comes from Mystacornis crossleyi, assembly GCA_013400655.1. Lineage (NCBI taxonomy): Eukaryota > Metazoa > Chordata > Aves > Passeriformes > Timaliidae > Mystacornis > Mystacornis crossleyi. Next base: position 24,945 of record VYZQ01014939.1, on the reverse strand, counting down.
TCCAGAGGAGGGCCAGCAACATGATTAGAGTCATGGAGCATGGAGCACCTCTTCTACAAAGAAAGGCTGAATTTGGTTCACTCCATCTGGAAAAGAGACAGCTTAGGGGTGACCTAACTACAACCTTTCAGTACCTGAAGGGAGCCCAACAAGAGAGATGGAGAGGAGCTTTTTACAAGAGCATGTAAAGACAGGACAACAAGGAATGCATTTAAACTGAAAGAGGATAGGTTTGGATTAGATATTAGGAGAAAGTTCTTTACTCTGAGAGTGGTGAGGCATTGGCACAGGTTGCCCAGAGAAACTGTGGATTCCCCATCCCTGGAAGTGTTCAAGGACAGGTTGGATGGAATTTTGAGAAACCTGGTCTTGTGGAAGGTGTCCCTGCTCATGGCAGGGGAGTTGGAACTAGATGATCCTTATGGTCCCATCCAACCCAAACCATCCTATGATTCTATGATTTCATCGCGAGATAAAGGAGAGAGAAAAAGCAAAGGAGGATGAGCCATCTTCTGCAAGACTCAAAGTCCATGAGTTGGATGTCCATGCCAAGTTGGATGGACAAGATGACTTTCAGCTTTCACCCACCCTGTGGCATGGATTAAAAAAATGTCCTGTTAGAGCTCTTTCATGCTCATCTGAGAGATTTCATGTCATGGTGTGGTAAATATAAGGGGTTCTCCTACAGCTCTGAAAACTTGGCTGTGATTGCTTACAAAAGATGTGACTTATCTCATAAAATCCTCCCCTGCCCCCTAAAAGTGTCACTGTACCAGGAAACACAGCTTGCTTCTAGAAGGATGACATGACTGAAGAACTAAGGCAGGCCAGAAATATCCTTGAGCTGGCACACAAAGAACACAGTGCCAAATGGGGACAGGATGATGATGGACAAGATGAATTGTGTCATCATGACCTGGCACCATTCTCACACTCTTGTGGTTCACTAAAAGACACCACAGAGGGGGTGGAACAAAAGCATAACACTTTCCTGGTCATTTAATCTCACTACTGAATGAACACGGGCATCTTTCAGATGCTCAGGCTTTTAACTATTTGCAAAAATATTAGAAGGGCATTTTGACAACTGTGAGAAGCGGGCTGGCTTCAAAGGGTAGTAGGAACAAGCAGGGAGTCCCTCAGGAATGCAAAAAAGGGACCTCATAAGCAAAAAGGCACAAATGTGAAAGAAAGAATGTGGAACAACAGCTACAGATTATGCAGGCAAAGTTTGAAAGTAAAAAATAATACTTATTCATGTTTTAACCAGGATGCCATGGTTCATTGTGGGGACGAGGCAAGGTGGCTAAATGGGGATACACACAGGGCTGAAAAAGAGACTATCTGAGGGGAAAAGGAGTCAAGGAAGCTGGTACACTTGAACCAGGGACTAAATGACTTCTATCCCAAGTGTTATAGATATGCATATCATGCAGGAAACTGGGTCTGGTAGCAAGTCTGTCTGAACAATTCTATCAAAGAAGGATGGCTTCCTGAGTGACATCCAGAGTTTGGCTTTCTGAGCCTAGGAAACCAGAGGCTAAAAAGGTGTGTTAATTGCTTTCTATAAATACAGCAAGGAGGAAAGGGAAAGCAAACAGAGGAGAGGAAAGGATCCATTTAACCTAAAGCACAGGGTTGGCAGGAGAACAAATAGGTACACACTGTCCACAAATATACTTAGGCTGAAAATTAGAAGGCTTCTTGCCTCTAAAGTGTTCAGAATCTCTTCCAAAAGCAAAACAAAACATTTCTTTGAAAACAGAGTTTCAGAGTGAATTTTTTCAAAAGCTTATAAAAGAGATTTCTGTGATAGCAGGGGAGTTGGCTAATAAGATGAGAGATCTCTTGTTTCTAAAAACAGCTGTCTAGATCCAGAATAATTATAAGAAGGTGGTTTAAAAATATTTATTTTGCATGCTTAGCTAGAAATCAGCCCTCAATCATGCAAAACCCCACTGGTGCCTCCATTGACTTCAGTGAAGTCAAGTCCTGTTTGTGAACCTTCAACTCACCTATTGCTGCTTCAGCTCCCTGAGAGCAAAGGGAATAGGGAGAAGAGCCCGCTATAAAATAATAACAAACACATTTCTTTCCCCAAATCATAAGAAACAAGATAGAAAAAGATGCGGAGTCCATAAGCTCTACTGTGGAGCTACAAAGCTCTTCTGAGAGTGCCACTGGCACCTCAGATTTCATACAAAGAAGAATTTTTTTACAATAAGGGTGGTGAAACACTGACACGGGTTACCCAGAGTGGTAGTGGATGTCCCATCCCTGGGAACATTCAAGATCAGGTTGGACAGGGCTCTGAGCAACTCGATCTTTAAAGATCTCTTTCAACCCAAACCATTCTATTTTTGTATGATTCTATGACCTTGGTTCTCTCTAAACCAGTGCCTGTGCAGAGTTACTCCAGTGCAGCTGTGATGCTCCAGGTCTATGCTGCACCTTATTCTGCAGGAGCCTCACTGTGCAGGATTTGAGTGGAGCTGGGCAGTGCCACGTGCCAGTCAGGAGCCCCCGACTGCTCTCAATATTGTTGCTGCATCGAGGTTCACAGAACAAAAGCAGGGAGGGACACATGACGTACGCAAATCTTTGAAGCTGCAAATGACTTTCAAAAAAATCACTAGCGGTTAACTTGCCAAGTGAGAGAAGACAACGTGCCACATTTTCCCGGTGTTTCCCATGGAGCCCAAACTCTTTCCCAAGGCAGCAGCTTTGGAGAGGGATATAGTTGAGCATTTGACACGTGCACTATTTTGGGCTGTAAGAGTTGTTAGTAACTTTTTGTAAAAACAGTCCACTAAGTTTGCTCCCTGTTCCTTTCCAGCCATTTTCACTGCCTCATTTGCTGGGACTTTTTATTATGATAGGTCATTTCATGTGGCTCATTGTGTTGAGATATTTTAGTACATTGCTCATGACGCAGCACTTTGCACTTGAAATAAATTCTGTAGTCTTCTGGCTTTTTTTTTTTTTTTAACTCTGGCAGGTAACTGACAAGGGACAAGCTGACCTGTATTTTCTCAGAGAATTCATGCTTCTTAGATTTGTATAGGATGAGACATGGTGTTGTGTGGCTTATGCCTCCAGCCATGGACTGATATGCCATTCCTTATTAGAAAGACAGAAATACCTTTATTTACATGGGTATTTCCCTGAATTCTAAACAATGCTGAAGAATTGCCAGCATTGAGATCTACTGTGGGCAGCAGAAAAGAGGTCCAAAGGAGGCCATTAAGATGGTGAAGGGTCTAGAAGGGAAGCCATATGAGGAGTGTCTGAAGTCACTTGGCTTGTTCAGCCTGGAGGAAACTGAGGGGAGACCTCATTGCAGTCTAGAGCTGCCTCAGAAGGGGAAGCAGAAGGGCAGGCACTGACCTTTTCTCTCTGGTGACCAGTGACATGATGCTGTGTCTGGGGAGGTTGGATATTTTGAAAAGGTTTTTCACCCAGAGGGTGGCTGGGCACTGGTACAGGCTGCCCAGGGCAGTGGTCACAGCACCAAGCCTGACAGAGCTCAAGAAGCGTTTGGACAACACTCTTGGGCACATGGTGTGGTTCTTAGGATTGTCCTGTGCAGAGCCAGGAGCTGGACTCAGTGATCCTTGTAGGACACTTCCAGGTCAGGATATTCTACAATCCTATGACTATTTCCAAGGGAAAAACCATTCTAGAATGGAAGTTATTTTTGGTCAGTTCAGCACGTCCTGCGTGCAGACCTTACCTCAGGTCCATGCTCCCTTCCATGTCTGCCCAAGCGGTACTGAGCTCTCCAAGCCTACACTCTGCTCAAGCCCAGGAACAAAAGCCCTGGATTTCCTGTGATCTCAGCCAGTTCACCCTGTGACTGGCTCAGTTGGTCAGAGCAGGGTGCAAATAACATCAAGGTTGTGAGTTCAATCCCCACACAGGGCATTTACTTAAGACTTGGACCTGATGATCCTTTTGGGTCCCTTCTAACTCAAAATATTCTTTGAATCTGTGAATAGTCCAGTCTCTGCCCCAGGTTTGAGTAGTTTTGAATTGAATGGAGGAGCTAGAGCAGGATGATCCTGTGGGAATGTGAAGGGGCCACTAAGGGAAAGGAAGGACAACCAAGAGCTTCTAGTCCCAGACAGTTCTCTATGGGACCCCTTGGTGATGGGTGTCTGTTTTGGACCTGTTGTTCTGGTTTGGGTGAGGGCTGGGGATAGAGCAAGGACAGAGACCCATGCTGGTGGGCTGGCAAGGGGCTTGCCAGGATCTGAAGTCAATTCATAGTCTCTTTCTTCCTGCTTTTGAAGACGGATGCTACATCTGTCCTTTCCCAAACTGCAAAGGTTGTGCACGCATTTCAGGAGCTCTATAAAATAAAGCTTAATAGTTTAGAAATTCATCTTGCTGGCCCTTAGGTATCCCAGAGTGTATTTCATCAAACCCACCCTCATTTGAATCCGTCTAACCTGACTGGATTTAAAGCCTCAGATATGATATCTTAGATTCCTTTCAGAAGCAGAAAGCTTTCAGTTCCTAGGCAGGGCACCACTGACTTCAGGCTAGTTATCCACAAATCTTTATTTCTGATTACCATCAAAGTGAGATAGAGAACTATTTCAGAGACGTATCCGCATTTGAAAGAGCCTGAAAATCCTGAGCAGAAAGGATGAATTATCACCCCAGGTGAGAATTTTCACTTCTGGAATTTTTAACAGATTTTACTAAATCAGATGGTCTAAATCTGTCCTATTTTTCACTGGAAACCACTATTTCTTTTCCTGTAATTTCCTGCTTTATTGTTATTGTCTATCTGCCTTTAGTACACCAGTCTAAAAGCTATTTATTGTGGGAAGCATGTACACGACTCTTCCCCACTCAAACTGAGTACTTTGGGTTTCATTTAGAATTGCTGTGCAGGAGATTTCTGCCATTTCAGGTAGTATCATAAACACCTCTGTGTTCAGAGTCAGGGAGAATTTGTTGTAACACTTACTTCACTGCTAGAAAGTGCTCAAAACAGAGCAGATAAGCCTGGTATAAAGCCAGCATACAGCAGAATCGGCAGTATAACTACCATAAGAAATCACAACTAGTCTCTATTTGAGTAAAAATTCGCAGAGAAGTTACTTGCTCAGCTTTGAACTAACTTTTCAGTCAGTCTGCCTGCTTTCACATGATAGAAATTAATAAAAACAAAGGTAATCCCCTGATGTTTTGTAACACAAGATGTTTTCCATAAATCCAGGAAAAAGTTTTAACTTGTGTGCAATAATGTTGAAGACCCCTGACCATAGCTCAGCATCTCCCCCCGTTAGACAAGGCATGAACAAAACAAAACCACTGTCCTTCTGCAGCTCATCATTCCCTTCAGGACACCAGCTCACACCTCTCCTGTTTTCCTCTGCTTCCTCTCAGGAAATCTCACTGTGGTGATGTGCTGGGGAAGGAGCCATGGACCAGACTCAGCTGCAATATGGGACGAACGAGGAACTTGACTAAGGTACTGGCCAGAAGGATGCACAGCCATGTCCTGTCCCTGAGGGTCTCCTTGCTCTAAGACCAGAGTAGAACCCAGGTTTCACAAGAGGGGCTGGGCTCCTAGATTTCATTTTCATGCCTATTATTTTTCTTTCAGAGTCCTTTTTAATACCCGATTTATTCAACTAGAGGTGATGATTACAGTTAAAACCCTACTTAAAATTTAGCTGTTACTACATTGAGGCAAAGGGATGAGCCCTAATCTTTGAGACAGAAAGGCATTTCTCCAGACCATGGCGATTAGTGACGTTGAGCACTGCAGGATCTAAACCACTCCTGCAAACTTGTTTTTCAACAAGAACTGAGTAGCAAATCATCAGAACATCAAGTCCTGCTTGGAGCAACCGAGCAGTGACAAGCACTTGAGTTACAAAGGTACACTTAAAAATTTTAACTAAATGGCAGTGCCAGAAAATAGCAGTCCCAGAAAATGGTAGCCAGGGTGATTCTTGCACAAGTGCTCCTCCATCAAGCCATGACAAACAGTCCACTGCATCCAGACAGGGAAACAGCCCCAGAAACCCCCTCAGAGGCTCCAGCAAGAGCCACACACCACCTGCCCCTAGAGGAATACAGAGTGACCCTGGACAACCATAAATGATGCTCCAGGCTCAGTCCTCTGCTCTGCCCACCCCACCCCACTCTCCAGGAAGTTCTCCACCCGGAGCATGTTCAGTCACTCACAGTTCAAGCTCAGTAAGCTTTTATCACCAATATGTTTCACTCGAGCCAATGCACAGAATTTAGAGGTGGTTTTCTTCTCAGCTGTCCAGCTTCCATCCATCAACACGACAGCAGGGCCAACATACAGTAATTTTTTTCATGGTTCACCAGTCTGATTCATGAAAGGTTTCCAAATATTTGCAAGCAAAGGCCACAAATACCCTTTCTGAGCATTTGCAAGGTACCATATTGGCTTGTGAACTCGCAGAATGGTTTGGTTTGGATTGGAAGGGACCTTAAAGATCATCCAGTTCCAGCCTCCCTGCCATGGGCAGGGGCACCTTCCACTAGACCAGGTTGCTCAAAGCTGCATCCAACCTGGTCTTGAACACTTCCAGGAATATGGAAAGGACACTTTAAGTAATTTAAAACAAAAAACCATCTCTTTTGGCGGGGAAATATCATCCTTTTCCCTGGTCCTTCCATGCACCTGCTAAGTTTTGGCATTTGACAACTGGCTTGGCTGAGGACAAAAAACGCCAGCCAGGCATGTCCAGAGGGTGCCACAGACACAGTGAGAGGTATTTCAAATTCACAGGAAGAAACCTCTACATGACAAATTTTGTTCCATCAGCCAGTGCTATCATTTCTGTGAGCCACTAATGCTGACAGCTTACCAGAAAAACCTGGCAGCCCTCACCAACAAAGCATACTTCCACAAAAATGTTTGGGTTTCATTTATAGGACAGGGTATGTTTTGCAACTGTCCTCAAAGGTCTCTTGTAATCAGCTGCTATACCAAACTGAGTACACATTTGAAATGTGTACTGTAGCACTCTGCTTTAGATCCAGTATTACTCCAGTGTTACTGCTCATTTCTATGAACAGTTTGAACAATGAAGAAGATGGAACACTTAAAATTTTGCTGGCTACAAGAACATCCCAATAGATAAATTCAGGGATTAAAAAACTTGAAAGAAAATCGTAAATGAACCAAACTCTGCAAGATTTAATTGATTACATACACATGAAAAATACTAAACTTGAGAAGAATGAACCAGAGGCACAGACACAAACAAAGAACATGCAGGTTGGCAGCAGTGCAGCAAAAAAGAGCCTGGAGTTACAATGGATCAAAAAACAAGGATGCACCAACAATATGAGACTCTTTGAGACAGGAGATAATTACTTTGTTCTGGCCCACTCCGGAAAATCCTCAACTAGACCACTGTGGCTCAATTAGAGAGAACAGAGACAAACTGGGGAGATTAAAGCACTGCAGCCAGAATGATGAAAGGACTCAAAACTGTGACCTACAGGCAAAGGCTGAAGAACAGGGTTTTGTTTCCTCTAATAAGGGGCAAGTTTGAGGGGTTAAAACTTGCAGCTTTCCTTTGTGTAAAAAGCTCAATACTGAGCTATTGCGCAGTAAAGTAGGAGAAAGATAAAATCATCTTTGCAACAAGAGAAATGTGGGTGGGTTATTGCGTACCTGTGGAGACAAAGACCCCTTGACATAAAAAGGAGACTTCAGACAGACTAGATATGCTTAATCCCATGTCACTATTAGTTATGCTTGATGCCATTCCCAGGGAGTTGTCCTGCTGGGGCTGTGCCTGTCTAGATCCATATCTGAGCCCACACAGAGCACAACATCCTTAGCAGATGGAGCTAGTGCTGGGCAGCCGAGAAGGGCCCAGAGTGAAAATCTACCATGACCTGCACTGGATGTGAATGTGATCTTCTGCTCTGCTAAAAGCAAAGCTCACGTGTGGCCTTACCTAAATCCTGTATCTGACAGCAAGGGAAAGGGAGCACGTGCCGTGTGGGAGCTGCCTTGTGACTCACAGAAAGGTTTCTTGCTTGTGCTTTAGGGGAGGGAGAGCATTTTGTTGTGGGATAGGCAAGTTTAAAAAAGGGGAGGTTCTTTAAACCAAGGAGATTGCTGCACCACATAGGCAAATCTTGGTTTTATAGCACAACCAACCATTTGGAACAAGGTCATGACTGTTCTTAGCAACACTGATACTTTTCTGCAGCAATTTCTACTTCCAACAGTGTCCTCCTGTCCAGTCAGAGGCAAAGCATGACACAGAGCAGTATTTAGTGAATTTATTTTCTAATAACCCCCAAGAGCTTGCAATCTGCCAGGGTAAGGGCTTACTACAGTCCTACTGTTGCTGAAGGGAATTAAAAGGCTTAACTCAAATCCACCCTAACAGGCAACAGATATGACTTCCATCTCCTTGCTGGAGGTGCATCCAGCTGTGCTGCTCCTTTGTGTGCGAGCTGTCGTTGTCCCGCATGGCCCATCCCATGCAACAGCAAAAGACTCGGACCAAAACCTTTCAACGAACTCAGTGATCAGCTTCTGTAGAACAGCTATTTCTGGTGGAGTAGCCTTGATCTCCGTGAGCTGTTGGCATGAGAGAGGTTTGGCTGTGTGAAAAGGGATAAAGGATCGAGTCCTGAAATATTTTGTCTGAAACAGCCTGGGAATGTTCCTCCATGCTGCGAGCAACCCTGCACTCAGTCATCTGAACTAGCACAATGAAGAAGATGGAACACAGTAGCTATTCTGACAGGATTTAAGTCCCCATAATTAGGTCTTTCACATATAAAAATCTGAAGCACAGCCTTTCAGTTTTAAATAGTCCTGGCCTGTGTTCACCCTTCTGCCTCAGTTCTGAGTGGGTCTCCCTTGTGTCTGTGGAGGCTGTGTCATTATCCACCTGCAGCAGTAGCAGGAAATTTTCCTGGGCCCGAACCTCACTTTTGTTTTAGTTCAGTTTCTGACACCTCGCTCCCACTCCCATCCTCAGGAACAGCTACCAGAGAGGGTGAGTCACTTCACAGCCTTGGGAAGACAGAAATGTGGAGCTCGTTCTGGCTCCAGCCCTTCCTAAAACAGTTTGCGCGGTCCAGGGTGCAGCCCCTGGAGGACTGCTGCTGGCACAGAGACCTTTCCCTGTCACTGACTGGGGATCCCAAAGATCTTACAGAAGGTCTGGAGAATTCTCCCCCACTAGCCCAGCACACACACACAAACACAGCCCACACTCCCTCTTCCCAGCTAAGGACGCATAAGCCTGCAGGGATGGGCAGCAGCAAAGCAGCAGCTGCCGGCTGTGGGAGCTGCTGGTGCCTTCTGCTGTACCTTCCACAGACCTCCTTCCTTCTCCCTTAGCTGAGCTTGCTCAGCAGGTTTCATCCTCTGTCTCTGCTCTAGAGGTCTCCTCACTCTGTGAGGAGTGTTCTGTGTGTTCTGAAATGAACACATGCTCTGTGTTAATTTCCTGGCAGCATCTCAGCCACAGAGAAGCCCCAAGACAAAAATACCTGGGACGGTGGCGATGGTGCTGTTGATCACCTTTACACCCCTGGCACGGTGAGAGGGTAGTGGGCAGTTCTCTGGGTAGCAACTGCCAGCTGGGAATGTGCTCTGGACAGAGGAGGCAGAGACCTGGCAGCTGATAAACAGCTCCACAGGCAGAAGTTGATTTTAGAGACTTTTTAAAGGTTGGAAAGAATTAGTGATAAGGCCTAACCACAATCTGCCGTTCAAAGGAGAGTTCATGTTTAAAGTAGGAGACTTGGGCAACTTCAATGGCAAATAATCACAATTTTCATCCCAGACGCAAAAGTTGATGTTTCTCTATGAGTTTCAGAGTGCTTCAAAGAGAGGCGAGAATTTAGATGTCCTAAATACACATGAAATTGAAGATTATTCACAGAACAGGCTAAGGCCAACATAAGGCTAACCTCACTGACTTACTGTGCCTGCAAGATTATTTGTCTAGTCACGGATAATTGTCAGAATATTTAGAATGATGGTTTGGAAAAGCATAAGAGATCTGGAGATCCATCTGAACCCTCTGAACCGTCTCTGCAAATGCAGGCTGGCAGCCTCACACAACTGGGCTTTCCTGTTGAGTCCCCTGGCACTGCTGTGTGTGTTCCTGGCTAGACACAGCCCAAGTGAAACCTCTCCTGTGTGAACAGGGTGGCTCTTCGTTCAGCCTTAGCCAGGAAAGCAAACAAAACTGAAAGGCAAATGTTATCTGACCACTTCTAAACTTCAAAAGCCTTTAAGGTCAAGCTGTGATGTTGGTATATAGATATATGTTCAAAAATAGCAGCACTTGGAAGGGCAGAGCAAAGAAGCTTCCTGTGGTTTGTTTTTTTTTCAGACTGGACTTCCTGTCAAGTACACCCAGAATGAGGAGAAAGGCACAATTGTGTGGATCAGGAGGAAGAAAGTCAAAGGCAATCCCTGATGAGGACTGAACAGGTAGGAGTTGTGGGTATGACTGAACTCCACGGCTCCTTTCCAACCTCAGCCTGGCACGGAAGGTGCTCCAAGCAGTCCCTGGCACATATGATGTCTGTCACACAGCTCTCTGACACACAGGCATTTCCTCACAGCCACTTCCACAACATCTGTGCAACATGGACCTGCCCAGTATTTTATGTTATACATAACCGAGTAGGAAAGACTGAAAAAAGCACAGTGAAATGAGACACGTGTTCAAATTGCCATGTCAAACTATAACCTGATGTACATACTGAAGTTAATTATAGAAGTTTTAGGTTTTTCACCCACCTACTTGCTTTTTTTCTGCACAAACTCACAATTCAGGCATTCTTTGCCAATGAAGCATTATGCAACTTGTTAATTAAGGCAGGTAGAGATTTTGCAATCCTAAATTCTGTCTGAGAAGCTTTCCTATGGTACAGGGATCCCCTAGGCTCCTGAGGGCAAGCAACTGGCTTTGGCCATGTCAGGAGCAAACATTTCCCATCTTCCATGGGGAAGACCTCTTTTACAGAATTCCCATGGCAACAGGGGACTAATCTAATACACACACAGCCATCTGACCCACAGAAGCAGGAAAGTGAATTTTGTCTGAACTCAAACTTTTCTGTATGAGTGCAACATCACTAAGGGTTGTGTTTTGCCAATGTTTGAAACTGGCAATTTCTGTCTGCAGAAAGATTGAGCAGGTTTTTTGAGCCGGTAGTGAGAGGCAACTGATCTCAGGCATGAGAACACATACGAACTACTTATGATAGAGTCATGGAATCATAGAATTATAGAATTGTAGAATCACAGAATCATAGAATGGTTTGGATTGGAAAGACCCTTAAAGACCATCCCATTCCAACCTCCCCCCACAATGGGAAGGGACACCTTCCAGTGGATCAGATTGCTCAGGGCTCCATCCAACCTGGCCTGGAACACTTCAAGGGATGGGGTATCCACAACGTCTCTGGGCAACCTGCTCCTCTCACAGGCACATCTACTCAAAGGCCTCTGAGAGCTCAGCTGAGATGCTGGTGGCACTAAGACAGTGGCAACAGCCCAGTCTCCAAACCAGGCAGCACAGATGACCTGCAGCTGGCTGTAATTTGCTTTGGGAAAGCAGGTGTCCTCCCTCATCGCTGCACCAAGTAGCCTCCACCCTCAGGACAAGCTCTTGGCAAAGCCATCCTCACACGTTACCTGTGCTTACAGACAGGGGCCACAAGCACACGCAGCAGCATAAATCCAGCAGCTCCCACAGCTGGGTAAGGTGTTTGCTGCTCTGCTCAAGTGGCACATTGCACACGAGAGCAGAGCAGTGCTCTGGCTGGGAAAAGGCTGCTTCAGCCTGACAGTGGAGGGTCAGCAAGCGAGGGCAGCCAGCACTCCTCCAGAGTCTGCAGGGAACCTAGAGATGGGGACCATCTGATATAATTGTGACCACGGGACTGCTGCCTTTCCCTGGAAAGACAGGCCTATCTGCATTCCAGGCCCAGCACAGCGGTAGGGAAACTCATCCCTGGCAGTGTACAGACAGCTAGCATTGGACTCGGGGGCTCTGTGGCCACCCAAAGATGAGGATTTAGCCCTGAATGCATAAGCCTAGATGTTGTTCTGAAATGAAGCAACAATCTGCCCCCTTCTCAGGGAAGATGTGAGCTTTGTCATGGCTGACAGCACTGTCTTGTCAGAGGGCACCTTTGTCTCATTTTTAGTGCTAAGAGACTCAGCTCTGTTCCACTGCCTCAGGTGAGTGCTCCTCCTTGAAGACTTGTGGAGGACTGAGCTGGAAGACCTGGATGGTTTCACCTCCACCCTAGAAATGCCAGAACTGAGAATGCACGGAGCAAAAGCACTGGATATCAGCTCTGTGAAGTAGGCATGAAGGACATGACATCTTTTAGGGTTGCTGTCAGAGGGGGAAAGGCTGCCTTCATGTCAGCTTAATGCTGGAGAAGCCTGACCAGGTTTTATCGTTGTTCTCAGCACAGCACAAAATCTGCTGCTCTGCCCAGGTGAGAGGTGATTATTCATTCACCAAACTTCAAATGCTGCAGGAAGGTCATTTAGCACCTGAGCACATGCACATAAATCATCAGCTGTGTCAAAGAGTCTGAGGAGATTTAAAAAAAACACCTTGCCTCCTCCTTGGTGCACAGCAAAAGCACCATCAGCCTTTGATAAGAGAAGCAAAGAAAGCAATGACTGCCATAGGCAAAGAGTTAATTCTTGGCTACTAGCTTCAGCCCCAGGACTCCACCTTACAACACAGCTTTCTCCTTCAGCCTGTGGAAGAGCAAAAAGAAAACCAAAGTGTTATCCCAGTTTTAACGATCTATTGCTTCAAGCCACACTTGGGGGAAGCCTTAGATTGAAGGTAAAGAGCATGGAAAATGCAAGGTGCACCTTCAGGACAAGGTCCCCAGCGCATGTGTCTTAATGACAGCCTGTGCTTGGCTTATTTTGCATTTAATTGCTAAGGTTACTCCTGCTGTGTCTTCTGCCTTTCAGAAAATAAGGTGGTCTGGAAAAATGAAGGTCACAGATGGGTAGCAGGTATCTCTGACACTTAAAGCCTTGGTAGATGCGAGTGGAGATGGCAGAGTTAGGGGTAACTACAGCATTACAACACTTTCACTCAGCCCACCCAGAACTTACCAGTCGGAGTAGCCTTACAGCTCCCTTTGCCTGCAGGGAAAAGTAGCTCTGCTAAAAGAAATATTTTTTACAAGGGCCAACTGCATTGGTGTTGTTCCCATGCTGGACAGCCTTGAAACGAAGTGCAAAGCCAGTCCCAAGAGAAAATTGTTCTGTTTCTGTGCACAAACCCAAAGACCCGCTGCTGAAAGCAGGGAATCCCCAAAAAGCCTTCTGCAGGTTTGAAATAAGGTATTCAGGAGATGGAGGAGAGTGAATATTTCTATGCATCAAGTTCGCCCTGTTACATGAGAAAAAGGTGACAAATAAATTTCCATAATGGCACAACCACCTTCAGGGCACCCCCTTTGACTAGAAAATCATCCCTATGGGCTTCACTTTGCCAGTGGCTGAGAAGAAAATAATACAGAAACACAATAGGCTGTCCCTGCCACCCAGCTGGCTTATGGCAGACCAGGGCTATTGCAGGAGAGATGAGGGTTTGGAGATCAAATCAAACCCTGCCTCTTCTTACTCAAGGCAGGAGTGATGGAGAGGAAAGCCTCCAGATGTCCAACTCTTTGACTTCCTGGGAAAATCTTGCCTGTAGGAGCTCATTTTCCCACACAATTAAACTTATCCCGTTTTTAGTTTAGGTGTGATTCCCTCTACAAATTTGGGATTGAAGAGAAGGGAAGATGAAAATAGAATTAATCCCTTAGGCCAGGGAAGCATCCATTAGTTCATTTTCAACCATGGTTGTGTGACAGCAACTTTCTTGGCACTCACACGGGTGTGAGGAAGGTCTTCTAGACAGAAAACAGGAAGTGCTCTAATATTCTTGGCAATGTTAGGTTAATGCTTGGGCTCGATGATCTCAGATACATTTTCCAACCAAAATAATTCTATGATTCTATGAGTGTAAGTCTTTGGTGTCTCCTGCTGCACCCCAGCAAACCCCAGCTTTTCCAGCTGGTAGACTGGCACTCGTCCCCATAGGAAGAGAATATAAAACAGAGCAGCAAAGCATACCCTTTCTGAGGGTAGATAAGATTTTCCACAGTTTTTTTTCCTCTCTGTTATTACAGAATCATAGAATATTGTGAGTTGGAAGGGACCCACAAGGCCCATGAGTCCAACTCTGAAGTGAATGGCTCATACAGGGATCAAACCCACAAGCCTGGTGTTATCAGCACCGTGCTCTGACCAGCTGAGCCAATCTCAGTCGTGATAAATCCAACCCATCATCTCGTTTCCATGGCTTTCATGTTTGACATTAAACATGTATCTACATATCTCAGCTGAAGAGAGGTTTTCCTTCCTGTCAGGCTGGCTATGTACATTAGCAAAGGAAAGCTTAACCGGGCCTTTACAGATCTTCATTTTTCTGTTACACTTGCAATATCACAAGCTCCATCACTAAAACAAAACCCAAGGCATTTCTTGTGGCATCCAAGCTGCAAATTGGAATGTCAAGTAAAATGAAGACTTATAGGGTTGTAATTCCCCAGGACAAAAGAGGGGCCGCTTCTATAAAACACTTCTGTCAGCTCCATGGAAATCTTTCCAGCAGGCTTAGCCTATGAAGGAAGAATTTACAAGCTGGCAATGATTAAAAGCCAGAATTGTGAAAATGGCTAGCAGGCCTTGCTTAAAGGCCTAATTTGATCCAAGTCGATAATAGCATAGCTAATGGAAAGGCAGTATGTATTCAATACTTAATTTTATCCTCTCTCATAAATGCAGGGATGAACTCCACAATTCTGGATATTCCTTCTGATCACAAGCTGCAGATCTGTCACTTCACATCAGCACCTATATCCTCTCAGATTCCCTTCCAAGGAACATTTGGGGCCTGGCACAGACCTAGTTAAGAGTGCAAAAATGGGGAGAAATACAGAACCAATGTCCAGAGTCTGCTTTCCTTATATTCAGGTCTGGTTTCAGCACTGAATAAAGGAGCAGAACCTGGCCTGGGTGGTCTCAAAAGTACCGCAAGCTAAGGCAGAAGAACCTGCACTGACTCTACCCACTACTACTTTCCTTCTCATGTGACTCCAGTCATGCAGTGTTCCCCAAATAGAAGTTCATACCTTTTCACCTTCAGAGCTGGCCTATTTCTGCTCTCTGGTATTCAAAAATAAGTTTCTCTCCATCCCAGGAAGGAGCCATGCTATAAATATCTCCATGCGAGTTTCCTAAGTCCTAATATTTCTCACAGAAGGATGCAGCTCCTTGTCCAGAAGCAACAAGCCCAGCTGGGTTCTGCAATGCCTTTACTAATGTCCTTGTGCTGCTGTGGCTGCAGAGCAGGAATGGAGACATGGGCAGGAGCAGTGGCACGGCTGTAGCCGTGGTGGTCTAGACACCAGAGAGACAAAAGTTAGGAAAATCTCTTCAAACCTAATCAGCACTTGTGAGGCCACACCAAGAGTCTTGGGTTCAGTTCTGGGCCCCTCACAACAAGAAAGACATTGAGGTGCTGGAGTGTGTCCAGAGAAGGAACACAGATCTGGGGAAGGGTCTGGAAAACAAGTCTGAGGATGTAGCTGGGGGGGCTCAGGCTGGAGAAAAAGAGGGGACCTTCTCACTCTCTAGAACTCCCTGAAAGGAGGTTGTAGCAAAATGGGGCTCCGTTTCTTCTCCCAAGGAACAAGTGACAGGACAAGGGGGAATGGCTTCAAGTTCCACCAGGAGAGATTTAAATTGTACATGAGGGGAATTTTCTTCCCTGAAAAGGTGGTCAAGCTTTGGAACAAGCCGCTCAGAAAAGTGGTGGAGTCGCCATCCCTGGAAGTGTTCCAAAAACACGTGGGTGTGCTGGTTAGGGGCATGGTTTAGTGGCGGACTTGGCAGTGTTAGGTTAATGGTTAGACTCAATAAACTGAAGGGTCCTTTCCAAGCTTAATGATTCTATGCATTTTAATAAATCAGCTCATATAGGAAGAGGGCTTGGCTGTGAAAAGTGTGTTACCTCATCAGTGTTTTCAACTGTGCCTTACACTGGGCCCTTCAAAAAATAAGAAACTGCTTTACTTAAGTACCAGTTGAACTGGTGGAAACATTCAGAATTGTGTAAGGGAAGATGGGGCCTGAAGGGATAATGTGTCTTGCCCAGGGAATCAGCAGCAAGCCCAGGAGCACAGCAGAGGGCTCCTGACACTATGCAGCAATGCAGTAGTAGACCACACTTTTCTTGCCTGAAAGGAGCTTATTTAAAACATTAATCCATATAAGGCCATAGAAGCAGTGATGCAGGCATATACGTGATTGTAGCTAGTCCCACTGGGGAGAGAGACAAGCTAACTGCTGCACCGCACCTCCACACTCTGAGACACACTGATAGGGCTCTTTCAGGGGATTTCTAAATCACCTCCTTGTTTCAAACACTTTTCACATGAAACTAATCCCAGAAGTGTCCATGAGCCAGGCCTGCCAAGAGGGATGCAGATCAGAGCAGATGTTCAGGGTGGCTGAGGCTATTAGACACAACCAAGCCAATAATGAGAAACTTTTATAAGGAACATTAGCCCTACATCCCTGAGATTCAAAAAGACTGGGGGGGGCATTTCACACTCCAATTACTTCTCCTGAGAGAAATGTTTTCACCAGCAAACCCCTTCAGAAGCATCAAACTCTCCCACCATCTCAGCACGTGCTGCAGTGGCAGAGCCTGTGACTCAGTGACAATCCCAGAGACCTTGAAATCAGCTGCTGGATTAAATGGACGGTGTAGAAACACCAGGTTTGGGTAATCCCAAGAAATACAAGCTCTGTGACTAAAAAAAATATGTTCTCAGACTGTTAAATATTTAGCTGCCAGCTGGGGTTACTATGGAGAGAGGTGGCTCTGCTGGTAAGGAACACTGAGGGCAGGATTTAAAGAGCCTGTAAGGAAGAAAAGCAGTTGGGACAAAAACACGTGTAAGTATAAAATGGACAGACACAAGTTCAACACATTTCAGGCTGTTCATTTGATGAACATGGTGGTATCTCCTTTGCCTTGCATTTTCTGGGTCCTGTAAAAAGCAGGCAGTTGGCTTCCAAAAGGAGAAGAAGAAATACTGAGAGACGAAGAAAATTATTTTGTGAGTCAGCTATAAAGGAACATGAGGAGAAGGAGAAGAGTCAGGTGTCCCTGGGACCTCCTTGGCCTCATTTAGCTCTTATCTACGAGGGTGACAACATAAGCAAGGAAAGCTGAGAGTTTCCTCAGCTGCCCAGAAATGACACGGATGAAGGCCAAGCACTGTGCAGCGAATGTCTGTGGTCAGATAAGAGCTGTGCAGAGAGTCAGATAAAGGTGACATTTCTTATCCACTTATCAAGCAGTCTGGAAGTTTGACAGCCAAGCCACATGTTCGATATGAAAGGAGGGGACTCCCCACATCCCCTCCACACTGGCTGCTCACTTCCACCTGATAATCTGCCCAGCCTGGGAGAAATACTGCTGTCTTTCGAGGGGCATAATATTTTCCTCTGCCAAAAAATATATATAGTTAAAAACAAAAAAGAAAAAATCTTGTACAAACTGCCTCCAGAGCTAATTAAACTGTTGAGCAAGCTTCAAAAGCAAGCAGTGCCCTACGCACATTTAATCCATGAGCTCACCTAGGAAGCATCCCTTTGTTAGGCCAATGACAACAGCTTGAGCAGGGAGAGGACACACCTCGATCTCGACAGCGCAGTTTTGTAGGAGTAATTTGTAGATCTTGAAGCATGGAGCTGAGTTACTGAGGGTG